>VZTN01013555.1:636-17123 GCA_013400515.1 Erpornis zantholeuca | reverse complement strand
CCTCTGGTACAAAATTTTGAACACATTAAATATACTGATGCCAGAAGAATTGACCTTTATGGAAAAAGATTAGAAAATCAGTAGAGCAAGAGGGAAAGACCAAGAATATTCAAACTGTTGTGAATGCTTGCAACAGAACAATGTAAAACAATTCATTTTTCTACTAATTAAATTGCAAATTTGCTGTTTATATGAATAATTTACAAGACTTTAAAAGTGAACACTTCATGGAATATAGACTGCTATTTTTAATGAACATGTTGCTGTTGCTTTTTCAGTATGCAGGCCCTGCAGCACTAATACTTGAAAACTTCTATTAATTCCAAAGCCATGAGCAAGACAAAAAGGCTATATTTTCCCATTCAATCCTGTAGTACACTGAAAACTGAAAGCAGCTTTATATTTGGAAGAATTAAGATAGTTGCTTTTTTCTTTTGTTTGATCTAAGGAATGGGGAGAGAAGACTGAGCTGAGTTCTTAGTTATTAATGTACAAGTCTCATCCCATATAACTTCGGGTAGCTTAGAACCTATCTGAGTTTTTAAAGGAATTCATTATATCACAGATCTCTTTCATGATATTAGGAATCCTCATTCTCAACAGTCACTGAATGGGAATGAGGAGGTTCTCCTCCTGGGCTTAGTTCAGACCTCATCTGGACTCAGTCACTATATCAGCCAGTATATAAGAAGTATCACTGGGTAAGAAGTATCAAGTGACCTTTGGTGTCTGAGCTCCAAGGGACTCACTTGAGTGAGAGTGAGAGAGTACATACTGCCCCAGAAATATAACACCATCCTCACCCAATTTAAACTAGGATTTTTCAAGTGATGAGAGATGGCAGGTACTTGATAACGTGTGCAATAAAGTCTTAATTGAGGGAACATCATCACTATTTCACAAGCAGCTGAGCTACAAAACTTGATTTGACTAGAGAATTAAGGTTTTAATATTTTCAGTTAGCTTTTAGAAATAAAATTGCATAGAACAGGTCGAGTGATTATTTTTGTGGTAGCAAACAAAAAATTGTACACATGCCTAAGTGATTTCCTAGCATCTGTAAAATATTAATAAATAAGAGGTTTCTTCCAACCTTCTTGAACTAACAGGACTGTGTAAAGTAGGTTGGTGGAGACATGGTCTGATGGAAGATTCACTCAGAATTCACTTCCATTGAGATTGGGTTTGGATTTCACTGTGGATAACGCTAAGCAAATATTTTTAATTTTCTCAAAATTCTGTGAAAAGACTCTTAGAATAACTTAGTAGAATCGATCAAGGCAGATAGTCCCTAATGTCTTAGCAGAACAAAAGTGTGTCCAGATAAGCTAGTGATCTGAGATGAGAGCAATGACAGTACAAGTGCTTCAGCTGGAGGTAAAAGTATTCTCTTTGGCTCTGAATGTTTTCTGGCTGAACTAAAGGACTGCACCACAGATTTTCACATCAGCTACAGATACAAAGTGCCTATGGATGCATCAGCATGCATGGTATTTGGCCAGAACTGAAATTTGGAGGTGAAATTTTGACTAAAATTTCATTGTCATACTGAGCTCAATATCTTGTATTTTGTGTCCACAATGGGCACATCAGAATCCTGAAGATGTGTGTGAGAATTACAGAGCAGGGAAAAGGATTTTGCTTGGAAGCTTTGGGGAGCAGCAGCTGCTGATAAATTCAGCCACTGTCAGTAGTGGAGTGTGTGTCTTCTAAAATTATTCTAAAATTATTTTCAGCAGTTTCAGCTTTCCTCCAATATCAGAGAGGGACAATGTTTCAGTAGTCATCAAGCAGCAATGTCAGCATTTCATTGCAGTCATCTTTATGAAAAGGCAGCATNTGTCAGCATTTCATTGCAGTCATCTTTATGAAAAGGCAGCATCAGAAAAACACTTGGACTTCTGTGTGTTATAGGCAATGTAGAAGCTCACCTTGCCTCAGGAAAATTACATCAAAATAGTTTATTAAAAATTTCTAATCTACTCTTTTTCACTACATTCCCACTTATGCTACTAGATGAACTTTATATATAATCTTAGTTAAGTGTGAATACCACATCAGTGAAATCAGAAATCCTATCATCTTGTATGATTAAATAATTGCAATATTCAGTCATTTTGAATTACTGTGTTACCTAATGGTTGCATCACTCTCTACTCATAAATGTATATATACAAATTATCTAAGTCTTTAGAAAAATCATAATATCTGTAATTGTATGTACTACACTCTATTAAAATGCATATGAATTTTGTTTAGTACCAAGTGAATTTTCTCATGCAGGTAGCACAACTCCTTTTAATCAAGTTGTGCTTCTCCAACTTTAGAAATAACTTTGCTAACACTTTAAGTCTGACTGTTGGGAAATATTATCTTTGTTCTCATTCATAATATTTTATTATACATGATGATTACAAAGCTATGCAGAAATACTGTTGTGAGGCTTACATTAACACAATTCACCAAAAGTTCAAAAAATAAATTAAAAGTTATCCTGGCAAAATTCCTCATGTATGCCAGATAACACAAGTCAGAATTCATGATTCCTTTTTCTAAACTAGTAATATTTATGTGTAATTGAATTTGGTGGTCAATGAGCTGTAGAAGGTATTTGGTTAGTTAGGTGTTCTGTATAATTATGATGTCCCTCGTAAGATCCATGGTGATAGCTTTGCAATTATGGAGCTGAAGGTTCCACATGGACAGCTCATGAGATTTTTTTTATTGTCTTTGTATTTTAAAATCCTAGCAGTTTAGAAGTCTCTCCCATTTTCTGAGTGCATCTGCAACACTAAACCCTCAGTATCAATGTAATAAACTTGAATATTCTTATCAACTTTCTAGAAAAAATTCATATATTTAATGCCTGAAGATTAACTGAGCTTCTAAATAAACAGGAAAAATACTCCTTCATCACAGGCCGTTTAGAGGAAAATGCAGCATTTCTAGGAGCTAATGTGTCTCTGAAGGGCCCAGTGAACCAAACTCCTGACAGGGTGAGTTTTCCTGTAGAGTGCACTGCCAGAAGCCATCCTTCTTGAAAATCAAGCTGCAGTGAGTCTCTGTAGGTCCACAGCTCATCGTGTGAATTTTGGAGTGTGTCTAAAATCCTTTAAGACTTCAGTGATCTTCCCCAAAACCCCAGTAAATTCTAGTTGAAAACTCAGAGGCGACCCTTAAGAACTCTTAGATTCCCAGGAAGATGAATTTTATGCATTCTCTGGCATAACTTTTTGCACTATGGCAAATCAGTTGTGGACTCCGAATTGAAGCAGTTATGTAGCTGCCTGAAAAAGTTTATTGCCTGCAGCTCTTAAATGTGTCCAGCATGTTTTGAAAAAACTTGTTTCTCAAAAAAATAATAGTATAAGTTTTACACTCTTTTTTATCGCACTTAAATCTACCATGACTGTATAGTTATTTTAACTCTTTTACTTCTTTGTGATATTTTTATGACCCCTATTAGCTGTATACTGGGGATGTAAGTAGAAAGTTGCAACATTTCCTTAATCAGGAAATTCATGTGTCCTTAAAAGGAATTTTAAACACTTATTGTAAAATGGAGAAATAAATCAAACCTTGTGCAACCTGCATTATGTAATTCTATCATAGAGCTTTCGAATATTTTCTCAAGAGTAGGCAATTTTCTGTGCGTCCATAATGCCTGAAAAGTATCCCACCCTCTCTGTTAAAGAGGCTAGGAAACATTTGTGTATTTTAAGTCTGCATTTTTGCTCTTGCTTCGTGTCCTGTTTGTCCTTGTACTTGTGCTGGCTATTTGCTTACATGACTTTCATTTTGCCAAGCTAACAAAACTAAGCTCCCTCATTCTCCACTTGTGAAAGAAACTATTCGTTCTAGGCCCTAATAGCCATCTTCTACATCCATTCTCTTCTGGACTAACTTTTCCTCAGCCTAGTTGATCAAAATTGTGTATTATGTCCCTGATTAGGCCTTTAAAATCAGAATGTTTACATGGAAATGAGTCATCTTGTATGTTCTGGATTGCATTTGTCGTCTTTTTTTAATTGTTAAATCATAGTGGCTCTGAGTCATCCTGTGATCAACCAGTGCTTTCACATCCTTGTCCTTATCCTTAACTTTCCAAAGTGGCCTGTTTCACCAGCTTGGAATAGACAATCTTATTATAAATATGTAAAACATGATTTAAAACATTGTCTTAGATGACATTCCTATTTGTTTCAAGGTCATCAAATAAAAATTGGAAGAGTTCGAGCAGATTTTCATCCAAACTTTGGATATATTCACTCCAGGCTGTCTTCTCCTTTCAAAGTAAATAATTGTATTAGCAATCGTAGCTTGTTCCTTATTCACCTGAAACTAATTCCTACTAATTCTTAATGTCTCAAAAGAAATCAGGTGATTTGTATTTGCCTGTCTGGAAAAATAGTTATTGAGGAGAATTATCATTTGGGTCAGGCATTATTTGCCTTTGGTAAACCTACCCTGTCTCCCTTCATGTTCTTTTTCTTTGCTTTCTTTTTTTTTTTTGTCACTTTTTCCTACACAACAGCACATTAGCAGGTCAGTTGTTGCTTGTAGGTTTGCATATATTTTCATTTTCTTGGGAAATTTGCCAGGTTTTCAAATGTGAAATATAAAATCCTAATGTGGAGACATTGGGTTTATACTTTTATTGGAAAAGGGCTACTGACAATCAGATTTCCAGATTATTTTATATTATCAGCTTTTCTAAAATTTCAGTGCTGTTTGCTAAATCTAATGTTTCTATAGCATGGCTCTAGAAAACATTTTATTAATCAGTGATATTTTCAAAAATTTCAATTGTTTTGTATCTTTTGATGCAATTTACACATATTTCTTATTGTTTCCACATTTTCACTGTGCATCAAACTAGCTTTTATGCCTGGTTAGAACAAAAATGTCTTGGACTCTGTACTTAGTTTTCCACATATTGAGAGGCATGTGGAGGCAGCCTTACTACATAATGACTTTATCACATAATAATCCCAACATGCTTAGCAATTTCATCTCAGTAGCCAGGTGATTTTATGTTGCATTTTTGGAGGTACTGCTTCATTTCATCCTGGGAGTCTACATAAATTTTGCTTTTCACTTGCTAGTCACCCCTGAGCCTTTCCAGACTTGTGTTTAAACAGCCTGGAAAGTGCAGGTAAACTATGACAAATTATGTAGGTAAGTTAGCATGGCTGGAACTCCTACTTTGCTTGCTTGCTATCATCCCATTAAAAACTAAAAAACACAATCCTGTTTCTTTTACCACCTGGCAAGTTGCTTGTCTTGTATGAGCATATTCAAACTGGCATTGTTTTCATTCTTTTTACAATGCCTTTATTTAATAATTTCCCATCTCATCTAATTTTGGGGGGGTTTTGTTGATACTTTTCATACCAGAAAAAGAGATCAGAACTCTTGCACAGACTACTTAAACCCTCACAGCACTGGGCCAAGTGCTGTCCTTATCTCATATCTTGTGCTGAGATATTTCCAAAGGAGTGTTATTTAAATAACTACCAGGAGAGACAGCTAAAAAACCCAATTTTGCCTCTTTTTATTATGTTAACACCTAAACCTTTAACATAAACTACAAACTGAAATCTTAGGTTGCTTCTCAGGATCTGCTGTCTTATTTGAGGGACTAAATAAAATCTATTATATATGTATAAATTATTTGCTTGATTTTATTATGATGACCACACTGTTAACTCAGTCAGTACATATTTAATAATATAGCTATTACCTATAGAGCTTAGTTTCTACTTTTTTTTACAGTAACTTTATATAGCTTGTGCCTGTTTTGGCAGCACCCTTGGTATTTTTAATAATTTAATATATGATGTTTTGCATCTGAATCTCTACATCACCTTATCAGATTCTTTGAAGTCTGGAAACAGTGAAGCTGCTTTCCCAGTTCTCCTCCAGGTTTTAGGTGAATTAATTTTCTTTTTTTTTTTTTTTATTTTATTTTTCCCTGCAGACTTCCTCTGACCTGTTGTTAAGGTGCTGGTTTTTAAGTTAAGGAAAATGCTGACTGGAAAAACATACCTTATGACTGTTCTGAGGACTCAGAATTGGATGGTTTCCTAAGAAATATATTTTATCTTATATAGAAATACTGTGCCTGAACTCAAAAATCAATCTAGTACCAAGGCATACACAAAAAGAGTTACTGAAAATAGTTTGATTTTTGTCATTCCACAGTGGTTACCAAGTATGTTTCTTGATAATGACTGCGTGATAATGATTATGGTCTCTCAATATTATGCTAAATTTTAGACAATAGAACACTGTAACAGGAAAACAATGCTTCCAGAGTAAATGGGAGCAGGCCTCTTAAAGGAATTATGGAAGTAGAAGGGCCAACATATCACAAAACCACCTAAGGCAAGAGGCTGTCTTTCCTAAACACTTAAAAACTCCTTGTAAGTGCTAGCATTGATTGTAAGGAATGGACAACTACAGAATAAAACTGCCTGGGGAAAAACTTCACTTTAAATCTTTCATTTTTCCCTTAAAACATTTTTAATAAGGGTCGCACAAGCATGAGTTGCAAGGATGCCAAGCATCTGTAGCTCTCGATATCCTGAGGACCATTTCCTCTTTAGAACGAGATTTTCCATTCAAATTTAAAACTTCTGGATCCTGTTCGATTTATTAGTTCTGTTTTGGTGACTCAGATATTTTGGAAAATTACACACACACACAAATAGGTAAAAAATGGAACCAAACGCCAAAACTTCAAAAGTACTTTTAAAACTGTACTATCCAAATTACAGTTCAGAGTGTTTAAAATAACCTTTCATTTCAGTTTTTGGAAAGTTGACCAGATTCCAAGAAGTCCTAGGAGCCAGGAGTCCTAGAAGGCCTCCCAGAAAATCCTCAGATCTGGTTTTGAGCTGATAAGCCTTCTCTCCCTGGCCGCAGGTCACACAGCAGATTTTCAGATATCTGGGCAGATGACATGGAAGATACTGGAGAGGGTTTGAAATTTGCATAGTTTCTGTCATATTTATGTGCAAATGGGTGGATGTCTGTGAATAGCTTTCATTTTAAAATACTGGCATTTTTCAGCAGAAAAATGCTCCTTAGAAGAATCTGCACTGTGTTCAGGATTTCCTTTTTCTAATCAATGCTAGTACAATCCAGTTAATAGGACTAAAAGTGAAATGGAGTCATGATGGGATTATTGACATTCTGTTTTGAAAACACTCTCAAGAATGTCTAAATCCTGACTGGTGAATGCTGACACAAACTTTAAGCTTTTGCAGGAAAAAGATGAGATGCCAGTGCTGGCGAGTCATTGTAAAGCTGCAGCTCCTATGGTGGGTCTGTTTCTATTGCTCTTTCTCTCTTCTCAGAGCTGCAGGCAGCTTTTTGGCACTAGCATGCTCAGAAATTTTAGTTCCTATGTGATGTGGTGCCCAAAAAAAAAAAAAATTAAATTAGATGATTTATGTGACTTTTGAAGCATCTGAAGCACAATCACTCACTCAAAACTTGATGTTGCTGTCATTGGTTTTAGTAATATCTGCTCCCATATTGTATTTAATCTCTGAACTCTGTAACATCTTACAGGGCAAAAAAAAAGGCCATTATTTTTATTCCTCTTACGTGAGAGGGAAAACTGAGGCAAGAGGGGGGGAACTGACTTCACCTCACACAAGGTTAGCAGAATACAGGACTGAACCTTCAGTCAGGTTCCCTCCATCCTCTGTCACAATAATAGGAACTACCTCAGTGCTCAGGTCATTCCTCTCCTGTGAATAATGAGTAATACTACTGAAAATTCTCACATATCTTAGATGAAAAAATTGCTCACATATTTATTCATATTTTTAAACAGCACTGTGAATATGTCAGCCCTCTCACTATGTGCACTTTTCATTAATATCCTACCACAGGATCTCGTTGGTAGGCATGTTGCTGTAGCAGACAATTAGGTGTTTAATTTTAAGGAATTCCTAAGTAAATACTCGATGTGCAGCAAGTAGTTTCACTTTATGTGTACATTTGTCCAGTTAAGGAATAGCCCTGTCCCTTTGCCCTTCACTCCACCAGACTACCTGCACTCAAAAAAAAAAAAAATTGAAGTAGCAGGTACTATAAGTGGGCAGTATTCACAATAAGATTGTACTCCAGGAGGTGACTTTAGGCAATTATTTAGTGATGTTTATTAAATAGCTTGTGTTATGGGTATTCATATTCATTTTGAGCAGACGACAAGGGGAAAAATACTCTCCTGAAGTCTGATCAGGAGAAGGTTTTCTGTAAATGTGTCTTTTTGTCAAGTAAATAATTTGATGTTGCTGCACATGTGAGATGTGCTCAGTCAGCCCGAGCAGGGCAGCGAGTCCACACTAATTCCATTTGTGGGCTGTGTGCATTTTTCTTCCCTGCATTCGACCTTGCCCCCGTGGTGTGAAGCTGCAGTGTGTGGGTGAGACCTGGGGCACCATGGGTGGCTTCCTCCCCCCTGTGCTGTGTGCTCAAGGGTCCCTGTGGGCAGAGAGGGGTGCTGGTGAGGAGGAGGAGGGTGGATGCAGCCTGGTCCTGCCCCAGCTCGGGGACTGCCATCAGCCCTGCTCTCCAGCTCCCTGGGCTTCAGGTGGGAGCAGCTGCTGCTCTGCATCTCCCCAGTCCCACAGGCCAGCTCTGTCTACACCATTACTTTTTCCTATTAGTATCAGTAAGTCCCAGTGGAGAAGGAATTAGAAACCACAATAAATTAGATGATTTCTCCTCTTAGCAAAAGTGCTATAAACCTGTTGTTTTCTCTGTTTGTGTAGAGCTGCTCCTGTCAAGTCATAGCACATTGTTGCTTACCCAGTGCCTTTAGCTGTTGGTTTCATTATCATAAGCTTATTCATATGCTTCTAGCTTTCTCCTTTTGTGTATAATGAGTAATTAGTGTAATTTAATATGTCATCATTGTTGCTTTCGCCAGCACAGAATGATAATAAAAATCCAGTATAAATGTAAAGTTAATCACACTGTAACCTCTCTTACACTTCTGTACATCTCCAGATAATTCTCCAGAGTGACCTGGGGTTTGACAAATGAAACTTCTAAGAAACTCTGTGCATACTTTTTGGTAGTAATTTTAAGGCCAAAATGGTATCATTAGAGGTTCAGCATATGCAGATACTTTGGGTATCATAGAGTAAAATATGTCTTTTTCAGAAGCATGAGATAAAGCCAATTATAACAGCTTTAGTGAATTAGGCAGTGGAAACAATCTCAGGATGAGTGCTTGATGTTTAGCTCAGTTAATTACAATTAAAGCCTTCATAATAATTTAAAATTCTAATGTAGAAATGTTCTGCTGCTGTTTGCTCTTTTTTTCCTGAGCACTTTTAATGAGCAGCATCACCTAGATTGAATATTTACTTTAAAAATGATTTTTTTGCCTTTTTATTGTTAAAATCTGAAAATCTTCCAAAAAGATGCATGGTATAAGGAAAATGGTGTACAGAAGTCTTTATCTCTTTATTTAAGCATACAAATGACATCACAGACTCCTCGTGCTTTTCTTCCATATTTATTGTGTGGTCACTAGATGCTTCTCATACTCATTTTAGTTTGCTCATCTCTGTTACACTTTTCATCTCTCACATGTGTATTTCTCCCAGCACATGGACGTGTATTAATGTCATGTTTGTTTATATGGTTGTGAAGATCATTGTTTTATTTGTGAAATAGGTAATGCACATGTGCTATGAGTAAACTGTGTTAATCTATGTAAATTATGTGCACAGAGCCATACTCTGCCCTTGGGGGAAATGCAAATTAGAACATTTTGTAGTTTGTTTGTTTTTAAATACATACACTTTTCACATCAAGGCTCAGGACAGACTCCCTGTTTATTTTCCCATTGCTCATCGTTTGTTATTCCTAGTAAATATCTCAGTCTTTAACGATTAGTTTGCTACTTTGGCAGGAAAAAAATGCTTGATAAGTGAAGTCCTCAGAATACAATGTTTGATGTATTTTACAGCTCTGCTGTAAGGGAATTATCTGCTTGTAAAAGGGTGTATAACACATGGCTCAAAGCCATTATAGTGATCTGACAGTCCATTCATTTTCTCCCAGTGTTGTCTTGTTTTCTTCTTTTACATTAGTGTTTATAATATTTTTTTAATCCTGCATGTCTAAAACATAGTTAACTATTTTCCTTATATGAAGCAAGAAAAACATATTGGTAAACTGTGTTGTTTACTGCACTTGCAGTTCTCTGCAGATGTAATTTGTTTTAATAATAAAATTATTTTTATACTCTTTAAGTACCCTTTCGGAGAAATGTTTTAATGTGAGTTGTCTGATTCTATTTTAAGTGAAGGAGAAAACCTGGTAGAGGTTGTCTCTTTAAATCAGATCTGCAGTGTTGATGGACCCTCTAGCAGGCACGGTAAGAACCATTCTCACCTCTGCAGCAGGGAGCTTGACCATATAGACTCTCACATTCAATCAAAACGTTTTCCCTTTTAATATGCACTGTACCAATCCTATTCCCATGGTTACAGCCCGTGCTTCTTTGGTTGCTTCCAGTCTGTTGGAAAAGGAAGGCAGCATACATTTCTTGTACAGGAGTTTAAAACATCATGAAAGCAACCCTGTTGTGATTTGCATTTTAAATGTTTCTTTTTTTTTCTCATTGTACAGAATGCTGTAGCAGTAGCTTCAGTTCATTTGCCACAGTCTGTCTTCTCTCAGTCTTCAGCCTGGCAATCTGTTGATAACTCCACTTGCAAGCTACAGTTTATTGTCTTTCGGAATGGAAAACTCTTTCCTAGCACGGGAAACTCATCAAACCTCGCAGACGATGGGAAACGTAGGACGGTTGCCACACCAGCTGTTTTTGCTAAAATAGGTGAGAAGCTGTTATGCATTATTTTCTTTAATCTAAAAGCTACGGCATACTTGATTGTGTAGAGAATAGAGGAGTAGAGTATGCAGTGTGCTGAGAGGCTGCAAGCAGTATCTGTCTTTAGTACAGTGTTTGCAGTTGTTCCTATCTGCACGATTTTATTCAGATTGTCCTGCAAATAAATGCCCTTGCTCTACGATTAGAATGCAAATTCTGGGCTACTGTTTGTCGACTGTGTTGTTACAGATGCTGGCTTCTTACAGCTATTGGAAGGAGCTTTGTTTTACTCTTTACAATTGCAGTGTTAACATCCTAGACACTGATAAAAATCAGGCTTTTGGAGTGGGAGTAGTGCCCTGTTGCATGTATCAATACTCAGCAGTATACTTTCTGATATGATGGATGTAAAACAGGTGTTGTTAAAGACTTTTGTCTAAATAAGATACATTGTATGTACTAGTGAGTCATTATTTTTTATTAATTACTCACCCATGCAAGTTTACTAATTTGTCTGATACTGATTAGTCCTCTCATTTATATTAGCATTTTTAAATGTTTGAATGTGACTTTGAAAGTGCAGAATTGTCTCAGCTATTAATCCTGCCATGAAACTGAGCTGTTTCTGCAGTTACATGGGCAATAGTGTAACACTGGTTGTAACTGAAGAATCTGAAACAATAAAAAAGATCGCTTTTGTGAGGGATGATTAGATCATTTTGACACATTATGTGATTGAAATGTTCAGATTCATTTATACCATTGCAAGCTTCTCTGATGTGAGCACTGCCTTTGATTTTGACCATTAAGATTTTATGTGCACTGGCTTTTCTCCCCATAGTTTAGTGTATCTCTTCTCTTTACAGAGCATTCATCACCAAAGGGTTTTCCACTCCGTCTCTCTGATTCAGTTTGTTCCTTTTGCAGATGGGTGCAGTTTTGGAAACCTCACCAGCCCTCTTACTATAGGACTGAGGCACTTTGCACGGGGTATAGACCCCATTGCAGCCTTCTGGGATTTTGACCTTCTAGATGGACATGGAGGCTGGTGGGGAGAAGGGTGCCACATAATTAGCTCTGCAGGCAATATTACCACCATTCAGAGTACACACTTCAATAACTTCGCAGTGCTAATGGTAAGTATATGACTTAGCAAATATACCTATATTTTATTCTCTCTCTCTATTTTGCCATACATTTATGTTCTTTTTACGTGCATCTGTTTCGTTCTTACTTGTCAGTAGCTGACCTTCTGGGTTTTTATAATGCTTAGTGTAAAACAGTGTAAAAGAAAGTAAGTTATTTAACTGCTAGTAAGTGAATAAACCTGGTGGTCAGTTTTAATATCCTGAGACAGGCCTAATCAGAAATGACATTAAATTCAGTCTTATAAATTGAAAGTTCCATCAAGGAATGGTTAGTACGTAATGGTCATAAATTATAGGACAGGGTTTAAAAATGTATACTCCTGTGTGCTTTTACATCAGCACATCTCAGAGGCTGGTCTGCTTTTGTTCCTGCCCTGCACTGTGTTGATCATACTAATTAGTTGCAGGCATACCGCAATGTTGAATCATTTAATAAATGGAGAGGAGTAACATCTTCTGCTCTTTTAAGTAAGGACAGATGTGTCCTTGTTGATTCTGTAGGAGTTTTGGTTTGTACACCAATGCCGATAGCCTACTTACAAAATTGCTGTTTGTGAAGAAAAATATTCCTGTGCAGTGCTAACACATCAGCTGCTTCGCTCTGTTCTCAGTCACACTTACAGTTCCCATTGCAGTTATTTAACTAACCTGCTTAACAGAAAGTTGCCTTCATGAAAGCAAAAATATTATGTATGCAAAAATGAACTGTTGTGATTCAGGGACTGAAGGAAAGCGAACAAAAATGGAAAGGTTTATAAGCTTTATAGGTGACAAAATGTTTGCACCCTTAAAAATATTTATTATAAACCAGTTGTGAAAAGATTAGGCATGTGTGTACTATTAATACTAGATTGCTCTTGAATGCTGGTGCACGATTGCTTTGTAGATGCTGCTTGTGTACATTACAGAAATGTTTATAGTTGAGTAAATAATGTATTGTGTGTATGTGTAAGGGACAGCAAACACAGGCGACAGGAATTGCAAGGACGTGTGCAGAGAATACCAATCTGCTGCTGTCAGATGGAGCCCAGATGGCAGCCAATCATAGCACAAAGCTGTGGTACCCACAAGTTAAATGTAGATATTATCATCCACTTCCTAAGAACTGATTTCCCTGAGACTTAGTTGAACATTTTTTCACCCATTGTAGAATTGTTCAGAATTTGAGAGCCTGTTCCTTAGATTTGATGACATCAAATACATCTCCTTTTCCACAGCAGCTGTGAGTTTCCTTTTTCTTCCAGCTGCTTGTTTCCCACAATGTGAATCCTAAATTTGCTTTGAGGATGTTTTTCTAAATTCATTAAAGAAAGCACCTGTTGACTTTGCAGGTGCCACACCCAAAATGGCTTCCTCCTTCTTCAACTGCTTGAGTTCAGCTTGTTCTTCTTAAACTTTGAGTAGTTACTAAATGTTAATCCACTGCTTGCAAACAACCTATTCCATAGTTTCTTTTTGTTTAAAAAGTTGAATACTGACACAAGGGCTGAAGTTAATTTTTGGTTTGTAAAGCACATTTATCTCTAATAAGATGTAGGAGATGGGTTTTTCTGCAACCGTAAGGCAACTGAGGCACTTTTTACCGAAGCTTTTGTGTCTGGTATATAATTCTGCTTTAGGCCTTGTGTTTTCTTGGTTATGAGAATTCAACTTTGCTTTATTTCATGTGTGCATCTTCCAATTTTATCTGTGCAAGACTAGGAAGTAGAATCTTAGACTCACCCTTGCTTGCTTTGCAATTGCTATGGTAGCAAACAATGGGATATGTTTCTTAGCTCATATTTCACAGTAACTTTTAAAAAGAAAAGATGACAGGTAATTTTAAAATACACTTATATAAGTATGCACACACAAACACATTTTCCAACCGTTGTCTTTCTAAACAATTAATGGAAAATCTTTGTAGCTTCATTATAAGCAAACATTTTCATTTAAGTATTATTTCTTAATCACTGTTTTGAGGTATAAAGTCAAGGGTTATTTTATTTGGTAGAAAATATGCTTTTCTGGGCAGTTCAATTCTCATACCAGAAATGAAAAATACTTCATTGTTCTGCATAGTTATTAATATATAAAATAAACAATATAAAGTGCCTGTGTTTATCTTATTAATTCATATCTAAATGCCTAATATATTTTAAAACACTAAAAAACTGTTAGCAGATTCAAAATAGCTGGCATATCATGTGCAGCCAATGAAATGAGCTACAATATCATGATACATGTCATTAATCTCTAATTCTCTAATCTGTTAAACAACAAAAATTCATAATTGATTATTATGGTTTGGGGTAAATGCAGAAAACTGAAGCAGCAAACAAAAAAGCAGCAATAAAGCTTTGCATCAGCACCAGAATTGTGCACATCCTGCTGTGAAATAAGTTGAAACAGAAGCCTCAGTCAATCCAACTGCTCATTCTCTAGTTAGTACAGCACATATTCTGATTTGCCACCTTTTTAAATAGTAAGGCAAAGTTTCCTCAGGTGCTTTCATGAAAGTTGTTTATACCTATGTACTGTAAAAGGGTTAAAATAAAGGTTTTCTTGAGTCCTTTTTTTAGAAAGGCAGCAATCAAGGATATATCAGCTATGATTGATAATTAATAAGCATGAGCATACTTCAAGTGAGAGGAGTCGTGTAGAGCCATTTGATTTCTCTCTGTGACAGTTGTTCAAGAGATGTCAGTGAGAGAGAAAGTATAGTTTGTAGGTTGGGTTGGAAAGGAGGTACAAGATCCTTCCCTCACGTGGTCTCTCACTTTCACTTTGCTCTGGGTTGGGCTGGCCAACAGAAGTTAAATAATAGGGTCAGACATAATAGAGCATTATCTTTTTCTGCTCAGCTTTTGAATAGTATGTCCTAGAGGTGAGAGTAAAATACTGTGAACTGACTCCCACATTGTATTTCTGCCTTTTCCTTCATGTACTGTGTGTTTAGACCAGTCCTCTGTTTTGTATTTTCTTCTATTAACTGTAAGAGGAAGATAGTTGGTCACACTCTTGTCTCTTTTGGAGGTGTCCAAAGTTCTCTAGGGTCCTGAACTCTGCAATATGATTTTCTATTTCAGCGTAAAATCATGAATTTGTGTACTTTGAGCTTTGTTATATCTAGTGATAAGTATTTGTTTCTTAAATGCTACGTATTTATGCTCTTGTGTGAACAGAGCTGTATATTAGTATTTTAATTTTTCAGGGCAACACGTGTGTATGCTATGACCAATCCAGAGACCTCTATATCTGAGTAATAACTGTTCAGGAGATGACAAAAAAAATCCAATAGCAACAATGAATTTCAAAATTTGCTAAATATGTTTTGGCATACATTGTCCTCTGTTCTTCCTTTCATTTTTCTTAGAACACAATAGAAATTCGATAGTGATGGATATTACTGTAATTGTATACAGCATTTCCTTTCCCTCCTTAGACTGCTTTGTCAATAGTAATTTCCTCAAATCTGCCAAATAAACACAAATAAAATTCTTAAAACTAAGTATGATACTTCCCAATTAATGTAAAATGGATTAATAAATATTCTTGGCACTTTTAATTGTAATCCTAAAAGTAGGTTAAATCATCATAAATCATAAGCAGCTCCTTCCCTGTTTTGTCACACTTTGTCTTATTATTCCAACCAACATAGGTGTGGATTTTGTTAGATTTTTGGGTTTCGTTTATGTACATAAGGAGTAATTATATACAAAAGTAGCACACATGCTTATATGAGATAATTAGGGCTGAGGAGACTGAGCTGACAAAACCAGACCATGTTTGAAACTCTTCTGGAAGCAAAACTTGGAAAACCATGTGAAGGAGAAATTGAGGAGGGGCAGGATACTAGGAATGGATCACAGAAAGGGTTAGGGGGTTTTTCTCTTGTCATTTTGCAAGCATTCCCCCAATCTTTGAAGTCTTTCCAATTTGATGCAAAAAAAGCTACTTTTTCAACATTTTCATTCTTACTGGGGACAACTGCAGAATTTCTTAAGCCTGTTCATGAAGTTCAGTTCTGAGAAGTCTTATGAACTTCCATCTTTCAGGTCTTCTCCAAATTAAACAGGCTGTCTAAGCCTTTTGAGAAATTAATTCATGAGTCGGGGAAGTATTACAGAGATGTCATTTAGAAGGTTGACATAATTACAGTATTTGACATTTTCCCCATAGAGAACGCAGGGTTTTCTGGTGACAGGCTACAGAAACATTGTTCTGTACTTTGAAAAATCAGACTGCTTATAACGAGAGATTCAAGAACAAATATTTCCAGTCTTTTTTCATGTTTAAACACCTACAGGATAGACCTTAGCAGAGTTTATGCACCAAAGATTGTGAAAGCCATCCAGAAAGTTTACCTGCTATATGCAAAATTAACATTTGGTGTAGTGGGAACTACACAATTCCCTGGAATTAGCCTGCTCTGCACATGTGTAGATGTTTCCCAGTGTGAGGAGCCTGCAAGGAGGCACATGCTCTTCACTTAA
>VZTN01013501.1:1693-16989 GCA_013400515.1 Erpornis zantholeuca | reverse complement strand
TCTCACATACACATTCCTTTGAGCAGGAGAATTTTAAAGCCTCACAATCTCTGTGTATCACAACTTTTGCTTCTTTTGTGCTATTGTGCAATGACAGATATGTCTTTGCCACTGCAGATAGCTCACATTCTTTTCTGTCCTTAAAAGATACTTGGAGCAAGGATGGTTTAAATGACCTGGCAACTTTATGGAGAAAGAAAAAGCATATTACTCTTTTTATGAAGATATTAACAGTTAAAGAAATGGAATAAAATAGATTAACAAATAAAGATCTGCATTATCATTTTCAGTGGTTAAAAGTTTCTGCCTGAGGAACAGAGGTACACTGCCCAAGAAGACAACAATGAAAAGGGATCCAAGAAAATGCAACACAGGGTAATCATGTTAATGATGTAGTCTTCAATTCTGCTGTGAGGATTAACTAGTATTAAGGCCTTAAAGCCAACTCAGATTCAAATTTCACAATTCTAAAAACTTTATATCTTTACAACAAGTCTGGATCCAGATAATATATTTTCACATTTTGAATTTCAAAAGACAGGTATTTGAAATTGAATACCTAGCTCAGAAAAGCTATTGCTTAGCACAAATGTGCTAAAACTGAGGGGCAGGGGGAGAATCTATTTCAAGTAACTGAAAAAAAGGTATCATTAATAATAAGGAAAACATATTTCAAAGGGAACTTTAATATTACAGACTTAACTTCTCACCATTGGAAATGACAGGAAGTGAAAATAGGAAGTCCTTATTCCTACAGATTACTTTATGGCCATTAGCAGATGCCTCTGTGACCCGAAACAGTAAAAAATAATTTTAAAAATCTCCTAATGAGTGACAGTAACATAAAAGTTTAAGTGAAAAATCTGCAGAATAATGTCAAATATATGCAAGATGACACTGATAATCACCATCTAAAAGCATGTCTACCCCACACCAGCCAGGGGAGAGAAGCAGAGGGAGGGGAATGTTGTACAGATTTTGCTTCTGCCTGTGGTATGTGGTTTGGGTTTTTTTAAAGGCAAAAATACCAAATATAACAAAACAATTGAACACCATCAATCTGCATGAAAATATGATAGCCTAAGAGCTGTGCTATCATTCTGGAAAATATTTAAGGAAATTGAGATTGTGAGGACTAGGCAAGAAAGATGATCCTGGAAGAAAAAGAGCAGTAGTTGAAATAACAGTGCACTATATAGATATGTTTTCTCCTTATAATCCAGGGAATTCCTTATAATTCCAATGTACCTAAAGACCCCAGGCTACATCAGAAATACAATCTACCCTGTGGCACATAACAAAATGTTAAAAAAGATTACGCTGTTTCAGAAAAAAATATTTTTAAGAATAAAAGTGCAGTGAATATTTGTACTCCTGTTACCAAAGGAAATTTGGAAAGTCAGGCAAATCTGTAGTTGTCCCTTTCCCTCCCTGCTGCCCCCCACTAAATCTTCCTGAAATCTTCAAAAGCATTCTTTAGTTATAAGAATGACAAATTACCTGCATTTTAATAGTTAATGTTTAACATCTCACAAAACAACAGACCTTACTGAAGATGCAGAGACAATGTAGGAAAACAATTAACAAATTGCTATAACTTCGCCTTATACACCTTTCATGCTGTTTCCACTTAAATCCACGGCAAAAATTCTATTTCCTTCAGCTCATGGGAGCACTGGGGATTGTGTAATGTATCACACATAAATCAGAGTGCACACATGAACTCATAGAAGGATCAACGTAACTAGAACACATCTTTTCATGTCACTAAACTCTTGACTGTGCCATGAGAAAAAATGTAACAAGGAGGTTATAAGTGACCTGTAAAAAAAGAAACACTCACCTCCCCGTGACAGAGTCAAATCCAAAATAAAGTTCTTTGCAACATTCACATGTCTGTCCTGTTACGGAGACATCTTGGCAACTACATTGGCCAGTGAGTTTATCACAGATCTGACTCACAGAACCAGCTATGTGGCACAGGCATGGCAGACAGCCAGTGACGCTGGATGGAGAAAAATAAAAACCTGGAAAAGAAAGGCATTTTGAGAATCTGGTTTCTTTACTCAGACTCTTAGCCAGAGCAAATGCAAAATGGGGGAAATACATGTCTGTGGGGAAAGCAGACCCAAGCACATGAGAAGTACTCATGAATGCACTACAAGCAGTAGAAACAAAAAATAACAGGGAAGAGATATTTGTCCATTCTAGTCTGGGATCTCAGCTCTGAAAATGGCCAGCTGCAAACCATAAGAAATTCACATGACTTCTTAAGAATGTTTCTTACTTTTTCTCAACCAGTGGTTGACTTAATTTTTGAAACTTGATAATGTTTCTTTGGAAGAACTAGATTTGATGAGCATTCCCAGGTTCTAGATAAAATGTATATTTTACTCCTTAACGTCGAGCTTGTATCCTACACAAATACTTTAGAGAAACTAATAAACTGATGAAAGAAAGTTACTTATCTGCTATTAAAATGCTTTCACTCTAAACTCCTTCTCTTCCTGTATTATTTCCAGTTATGAACTTGAGCATTCACTTCCCATTCTCCACAGTATATTTGGCATGCTTCTGCTAAGCCATCTTTCATCCTATTGCCCTCTTTATTTATTTAAATAATCTTTATTTAAAAAATCTTTATTTATGCCTTTAACACACTACTGATAAATACAGTTAGATACAGTTTATACACCTTTAATCTAGTCATTGAAGGAGTTACCCATTATCAACAACCTCAGCAGAAGTTCCTAAAAAAAGAGCTTTTACACATATTATCTTAATGATGGTGTTCCATTTGCATAATCTATTTCACTATGTATGGACTTACCCCATTCTTAATAATTTCTTTCTGCTCAGAAGAGAATTTAAGTAACGGTAAACTAGTAAAAAATATCATTACATAAGATTCCAAAATATTTTCTTTTTTTACCTGACTATTAATAACTATTTAACTCTTTTTTCCCCCACAAGATATTCTTCTCTTTGTTTTTCTCCCTCCCCCACTTTGGATTGGTACAGTTTATTAAAAATGTAGCAATGCATGAGAGCTCTGCAACCAATCCTGTATTAAGAGACACCAGATAACAACAAGTACCTATTGTGGAACATGAATCCTAAAATAGGGCCACTGATATGAGTTTTTATCTCCCTTAGCTGGTTGCTATTAATTATTATAGTACAACTTCAAGAGAAAAATTTCAGCTGCTACTGAGATATGCAGCATTTGCACAGTCTTCTCAGACACTTGCCCTCTCTCCAGATCAAGTTCAATCAGTAGTTTCTTAGTCATGTTCTCAGCTACTCAATATTTTCTGCTGTCCAATAACTTCCCAATGTCCTGCTTTATAATAAGGATCCCAAAATTATATTGTAACATGTCATATTGGCCAAGTCCTTATTGTTTGTCTTACAAGAGATAGCTCTATATATACACCCCTAGGGTGGTATTGTCTGTCTTTGCAGCAGTGTTGCACTGTGAGCTCATATCCAAATAGCAGAGGAACTAAACAAATTGAAAACATTAGAATTTTACTGCTCAAATCTTTGTTCAAGTTTAGCCTCTGGTCCTCGGTGAGATAAATCTCAAGTGGACAGTGAAGTGATATCAGTCTCCAGTTAACATACATTGGCATCATAAAAAACCACGCTGTTGGCACTTTATTCCAGAGAGGCCCCGAACTGAGGCACCACAGAGAGCAAATAGCCTGAAGTTATTAGTGAGGCAGCATGTATTATCTCCTGCTGCACTTCTCTGCGCTGCACAGTGCCCATCCTGTGCATAAATAGAGGACACCATTTCCCAGCAATGTCACTCCTGAGCACAATGAACGACTCCACTCACAGAACCTAACAGGAAGGCTGCAAACAAGTTTAAGCCCTGGACTTGTGCAGAAGGTCAAAGCACTTCTTCAGGAGCCACTTTATAGCTGCAGTAAATGATAAGCACTCAGGCTAAACCAGATCCTTGTCCATCTGAAATTTTGCATAGAACTATGATTCTATGAGTCTTTTCTATAAAATAACATCTAAGAGGAGTCTATGATATAATGGCCAAATAAGTACATCTCTAGAAAATAAATTAACTTTCCCTGAGCAGGATCAATTATTACAGCATATACTGCTTTTATTGTAGCACTGAAATGATTAATTATAATCTATACCTTAGTGTTAAACATCCTGGCTCTCCTACAGTCATACTTCCTAAACCAGTGTAGAGCAGTAAAGGATTTGGTAGGATATTTTTTATTATAATCTTTTAGAAATGCTCTAAAAGTTTCTGGACACTACCACAATTATTTTTTTTTCCCCTGAAGAAGCAGGTAAAGGCAAAACTTTTTTTTAAAAGTGAGGGACAGGAAAAGGCAAAAAATTTCTTCCCCCAACTAATTTGTAAATAAATTCGGATGATTAAATGTAGAGGAAAAAGAGGAAACACCATATTACAAATTCATACTGTTTGTCATAATCACCATCATCATTATTATTATTATTATTATTATTTACTTCCACCATCTAGAATTTGACTCCACCTAGGAAAGAGTAACAACTTAATGCAAGCTTAATTTACAGCAAGGTTAGAAGGGCTCATAAAAGTTGCTTTATGAAGGATCCACTGTTGTATAATAGAGCCAATTTCCAATTTTAAGACAGCTACTGCAAATCTCTGTGAAATCTATGTATATAACTAGTATTATGCTTATTCTTTTTCGGATTTTTTTCAATTCAACTATAACTGATCACATTTGTCAATCAAACATACTCTTCAAAAGGAAGAATGAAAGTCATAGCAAAGTATTCAGCTTCTTTTTTTTAATCATCCTCTTAGCATTTCTCCCTCTGTATAGAGAAGGAACACATGACCAATTCCTTAGCACTTTTACATGCTTACCATCTAGAGCAGCAATGTTCATTCCTTAATCCCAGGCTGGGCTTCAAAATGCACACCTGTGCATTTAACCACACCAGCACTGTTGTCACAAGGTAATTCACATTCTTCTGGGCAACAGGCATCATGTACACAAACTCTCAGTATTGGTGCCCAGAAACACATCCTACATGCTACTTTACATCTTTTCAAAACTATGTAGCATTCCATGCAAACCTGTGGTTACAGAGTAAAGAACTTACAAAACACCTTTTTTACAGCTTTGCTAGTCTCCTAACAAGACCCAAGACCTGTGCTTAATAGGATTTGTGAGGCACAAATCCCAGTCAGAAACATAGTTCCAGAATGAGGCAGGGACAAAGTGTTTGAAATTATTGGGGGCTGAAGAGAACCTGTGTTTCAACCTCTGTAATCTAGGACATCTCAAAAGCAAGTTTCTGTACAAAGTAAAACTGCTCTTTCACTTTGTTTCATGTTAGAATCAAGTGTTCCTCTCTTGCATATACCATTAGTTTAAACAAAAGATAAAATGTACACCAATCTACCAAAAATGCTACTTGTATGAGAACAGTCTGGAAAACAGGAGGTCATGGATACAGCCTAATAGATGACACACGTGGCTAAATGCTCCAAAAAGAGTTTTACTCCTTATAAAAGAATTTCAAAAAGCTACAACCAGTTTGACCTTTTCTCAATTGACAACTCTTCCTGCATCAAGACTTTGGTAACTACTTTTGGAAACTTTTGGGGTTTTATCAAAGCACATAAAAGATATGCTACACTGGGGCATTATTTTAAATGCCACTTAACTTGTGCCATAGACTTGAAATATCCCAACAGACTCAGAAACTCTCAATATGTTTTCAGAGCTGCCAGCATTAACTCATTTGTGTGTGCTTTAAATAGGCTGTGTTGGCTGCATATACACTTGGAGTACATTTTCTTATACAATTGGAGAATGTTTTCTTCTCTTTGTCCCAAGACAAAGCTATAGGACATGTTTACAGAACTTGAAACCAATTAAAATCTTCTATATTTCTATATGGAAGACTTTTTACACTCTTCCCTGTTTTGGGGAAAAGTCTCTTTTAGTACATACTGACAAAGAATATTTATATAAAAGTTAGAAATATTAAACATCCAAATGAGCTCTCACTAAAACAGTGAAAATAGCTCACTGTGCTCTACTAAGAGCAATACAGTGCTTTTCCAAAGATAAAAATTTACACTCTCACCTGCAGCACAGAGCTCAGTGCTCAGCACATACATGCTTTTAGCTATTAGAAAATCTAAAAATAATACTTACACAAATACTTTTTTTAGCTATTTCTCTTTTTAATAGGAACTATTGTGAGTATTCCTCTGAGTGCCATGTAAGCTTTTCTACAAACCAGCCTGTTCACACTATCAATTAAACCTTTTTAAACCATTTAGTTCTGCATAAACCCTGGCCTTTCTTTTCCAAGGACAAGGGCGGTCACTGACTCGGGGAGCCTTGACATCACTCCTCTGCCGATCTCTGATTAAGTGGCTGCTACAGAGGGTTAGCAGGTCAAATAGCACTGGAGGAGGAACTAAGAAAAACAGAATGCTGTCTTATTTATTAGTATATGTACCTAAAATAATTTAAATGAAAGCATTTCAAAAAATACTTAATGGAGGTTAAGCAGCTTTTTTAACCTCTGTTCAAATTATTGAATGGCATATTAAAACCAATGGAGCTATAATGTACCTTTTAATGTGACCTGCTACTTGAATAAATTGCATATGTATTTAACTTGAACTAAATCTATCTGCTTAATATTATGATGAAGGGTAGGTTAATATTACCTATAGTTTCACTTTACTCACCTACTTTTTAAAAGAAAAACATTGAAATATAACTACAGAGCTCCCCACTTATAATGAACTTTTAAACTCTGTTTACAAATATAGCATAAAATCTTGAACAAATATGTAGCAACTGCAAATATTACCTACTTGTAGGGCCAAAATGCAAGCAGACTTGTGCAAGCCAGCACAACTCCAACACAGCAAGGCAGGTGAATGCTTTCTGAGTGGCATGTTTGCCAGCCTCATCAAAGTTTAAGCAACCATTTCTGTGCCTCCTGCAATGCTCAGCTTTCTGCATGAAGTGCCCTTCCTGAAGAGCATGCACTCTGCCTTCCAAATCCACATTTTCATTATGAGGATAGCTGCTGTTCATTAAATTATGCCAATTTACCTCTTATTCAGGGATTGCGACATGATTATTGGTATCTTTTCTCAATATCTAGAAGTAGCCTGGCCTTATTTTGGACATGTTGAAATGGAAGAATAATACAAATTATACAACACCTGGAAATAGAATAAATATTTGATGGTGATTAGGATAATAATGCTTCCTTCTCACTTACATGGTCAGGAAGAAACAGAAAAATAATTAATAACATGTCAAAGACATGTCAGACATGAAACTGTCTAAACACATATTAAAAACTGTAGGAAATGATTACAAACCAAGCAAAACTTACTACATCAAATCGATTGTCTTCCGATTTCCTTACCTGGTTTACACTCGTCACACCTTCTCCCCTGGCGCTGAGGCAGACAGACACACTGCCCAGAAACATGGTCACAAACTGTTCCTGCCAACGTGCCCAGAGCGTCACAGTCGCAGGGCTGGCAGCCACGGACGTTGCTCATGCTGAGGTTGTACGCATGCAGCACGCACTGACTGCAGCGAAGGCCAGCGACACCAGCTTTGCAAGGACACTGTCCTGTCGATTTGTCACAAAGCAGAGAGCCATTTACTGTCCCTGCCCTCTCGCAGTTACACGGCAGACAAAGGAAGGAGTGACCTTTTTGCACCCTGTGGTACCCATCCAGGCACTCGTCGCAGCGCCTTCCCCCGATGTTTGGTTTGCACGCACACTGCCCCGTCCTCGCGTCGCACACAGTTCCCGAAATCGACCCTGCAGCATCACATTCACAAGCCTTACAACCAGTTACATCCAGCCCATAAAAGTTGTCCATGCAGGTGTCACAGAGAAGCCCTTTCACCCGTTCTTTACAATTGCACTGCCCGGAGAGAGGGTTGCAGAATTGGCTCACTGAGCCGTGGCTGTTGCACCAACAAGGCTCACATCCATCTTCATTAGAATATCTGAGAGCTTTAAATCCAAAATTGCAACTATCACACCTAAGACCTGGAAAGAGAAAAAGAATTAACAAAAAACCCCCAAAACTTAAAAGCTATTAATATCATTTTTTAAAAGGGTAAGTATACTACACTTGAAAGTAAAAAAAAAAAAAAAAAAGGATTACTAATATTTTTTTCACCAGCATAATGAACAGGGGTGACAAGGCTGCACAAATCAATTGAATAACTGTGGCATCCCAAAAATCTGTTTACTTTTCCAATTTGTTTCAGAAGCAGTGCGTTTCTGCTGGCCTCTCAATACAATTTAAGATGCTTCTGCAAGAGATTCTTTGTAACATTTTTAAGACAAAGCAGAATTAATCTCTTTGTCCCCCAGAACAGCACCTGTTGCACAGCCAACGCCTACGTGAACTCTTCATCCTATATTGTAGAAATGCAATACACAGAGAATTGCACTAGGCTCAGAATCTGATAATAGATTTATATATTATATTAAAAACATTAAATATACACTGGGACAGCACGAGTTAGACTAATTATAACAAATTATTTGCTTAACACCATAGTTCAGTTTTATCATTGATTGCATTTATGCTAGCCCTTACTGAAAGCAGAAAGTGTTTTCCATAATCCAAAATGAAATATTTTTATCTGAATGATTTAGTTAACTCTGCAGTACATTAAAATAGAAACTGTTTTCTTCATGCTTCATCCTGTAGTTTTATTAGCCTTGTTTTCAAAGTCAACACTTGCTTTATCCCTGCCCCGAGGGATGGCATTTATATGGTAGTTTATAAAATGTACATTACAAGAAAGCAAACTAGATTATTATATGAAAAATGCAAATTCAGTTATGCATTTTTCCCTTGCAGTGGGAAAATCCTTCACTATGAAGCTGTGACTTAATTGTTTCATATATGAAAATATAAATACAATCTTCTAGCAAAATACTGTCATGATTTAAAAAAATAAAAAAACATACAAAAATACAGCCAGCAACTTACATGTAGAAAAAACTAAAAATGGTAGGGAATGCATTATATATATGGATAAAAACTCAAAAACTCCAACAGGAGGCAAGTTCCTTTAACAGTGATGAATGACTCACCTAAGGCATATCATTTAATTTCAATAAGGAAAATAAAAAAGGACCACTATTGCTGCAAATTTTAAAAATAACTGTATTGTTAACAAGAATTATGACTCATTTTGAACTATTAAAATTGGTCTACATGGATTCATATCATATCAGTTTTAAAAATATGCGCAGTGCTTATTTGAATATGCCATACATATTCCTGACAGGTAATCTATTCCTAACGATACTGAGGAAGGCCTACAGGGCATCACATTCAATGTTAACAAGTACAGGGGAGTTAGCACGCTTGGCATTTAATTCACATTCTTCTACCTTTTTATTCTAGATGAATGACCTACTTTAATAAAATTATTGGTGCTAATGTATTTTACTGGTGATAGAATCATTAGTAAGATTTAACAGTTGTGTTAACTCTAACAGTTCATGTTTTGTAACACTGCAGTCCATAGTTGCATTTTTCTGTTTTCATGTTTGTTTAAATAGATAAAATGGCAATAGACAGATTGCTCTAAAAACCAATTTAGAAATCCAAAGAGGAAAGCTCTCTGGTAAAGTTTGCTGCACACATTTCAATATACAGAGGCTTATTTACAATTGGTTTGGAAAACAAGAAAAGAGAATCTAGTCTGGAAAGAATTCGGTCTTTATCCTGCAAACAAACATCTGCATAACTACAGACCTCATCATAGCTACAGAAAAGTACAGAAAGCATAGATCTACACTTTTCTTTTTTAATAGCTATTTCAGTGAAAATAATAAACTATTCTTAATGTTTTCATCAAGGGGATAAAATGTTTAATATGTAGACAACCAACTATGTGAGAATCAGACTATGCATTTCTTGTCTGCCAAATTGCCACTGAGTTAAGAAATGTTTTCCCAGGTTCAAATGTAAAATGTGGGCAAAGAATATATAATTAAGAATGCTTTGAAGTCCTTTTTCTTGAAGGTAGAGAAAGGGTTTAAGATGCACAGAGGTTATTTTTCTACTCTTAGCACCCTTTTTATTGTATGGAAAAATAGAGCATTGCACAGGAAAAAGGACTGAAACTGTTCAGGCTTCAGTGTGCTTAGAACTCTTTCCATTATTTGTTGTTATTCTGCATTTTCTTCTAATTTCCAAAAGCAACAAAGACTTACAACATTACAAATGAGTCAATGCTCACTAGTGAGGGTATATATAATATCAAATATATTAACATATACTTGAACATTATTAATGCAACCCAGAACCTGGTTAGGGTGAAGAAAAAATAGATTACTAATTCTGTTAATAACAAAGCAGAAAAGGAATTTTTCTTTTTGAGACATATGTATAGTCTGAGACATGTACAGTTACCATGCAAGGCTCACTTTATCAGGAAATTCTCCTTGCATAATATTCCCATACATCAACATTTCAAAGTGTATTATATATACTGTGTATTTTGGGCACTTGATAAATTTTGTCCTTATGTGGCTGTGGCTCCCCTCAAATATGCTGGAAGTAATAAATTGCTATAATCAAATCTAATTTCTGAAAAATACCTGTGGGAGTAACAAACAAAAAAGCACGTCTTGTAAAAAAAATGATAAATAACACAGAAGGTAGCAGTTTATTATAATCAGCTTGGCATTGAATTACAAAATTAAAATTATGTGGCCCTTGATAACTAACCCTAGCTATGTACATGATCTGTGGAATTATGTTGACTTATTTTGCATTTCATAGGAACAGTTCAAAGAAATATAATAGAAAAAAATTGATAGATTTATCACAAAGGACCCTGTAGCACAGAATATTTTGAGAAAAAAATCCATTTATTTTGGTCTATTAAGAAAACTAGCATGGAAACGATTTGCTTAGAACTCATTAAGTATAAAACACGTTGAAAAAGTGTTAATTTCCTAAAAGAAACATCTACGCAGTAAGCAAATTACATTATTTCTGTGACTTATTAGTATGGAGCTATGTAAGCTAACATAGCTGTGCTATAAAGAAACTTCTAAAGGGTTGATTAAACTAAGCTTCAAGCTGTAGTTTGATAGAATTATTAAATTAATAATTTTCCAACACTTAATTTCATTCATTTTTGCAATCTGCCTCCAGCAAGGAAGCTTTCTATACCTTTCATTTAGAAACTAAGTGTGTTTTATTTCCAGAGAAAACAAGAAAAATGGCTCTGAACTCTTACATTACACATACCAATAACATTTGCTTTGCACTTGCACTGTCCTGAATTTTGGTGACAGGTAATATCTCCATTGACTGTCCCAGAGGTATTACAGTTACAGGGACTGCAGCCATCAGGGTTTGACTGTTGCAGATTGTAGAATCCTTCCTGGCACTGATTGCATTGTCTGCCAGACACATGTCTCTTACAATTACACTGGCCTCCAATCTAGAAAGATACAAAAATATTATAGAATGATGAACATATCTATTTTTAGATGATACATTCATTAGCAACACGAATGGGAGTATGAGGTGGGGAAGAGAAAATTTTAAATGGAACAGAAAAAAAATAAGCCTGTGAGCATTTTTTTAATTTGTTGAGAGAAAGGAAGAAAGAGAAATATTGAACAGAGTGTAACTATTAGACTTTTGAATAGAGTTTAGAAGTCCCATTCTTTCAAAACAGAAGGGAAAAAGAAGTGAGTAAACAATGGGACTGTATTTACCATCTGGACAGAGAACCTGCAAAGAATATTTACAAAATTGCATTGTATATATGGCAACTTCTATTAAAACAAATACTTTTTTGAATCACAATTACTGTAAAGAACTGTCATCTTCAAAGGTCAAGTTTTGCATTTTTCATTCTGCCCATATGCCTATTTATTTTAGTGAAAATGTTAGTTAATGAAGCAAAATTGAAGGTTTTCCTTTCTGATTACTCATCCAAGGTACATTTCCTCTCCCTTTAATGAAGGATGTGAGCCAACAGCTCAGCTACTGAAACCCCCTCCCTCTTTTCTTGGTTCAGCTAGGATCCAAAACCATTCCACTTCAGTGGGAGTATGTAAAGGTCCTCACCTTCTCCCTAAATGTTTAGCATTGCTATTCAGAAGAAGGTGACACATCCTGTGTTATGCCTGGACCATGATCTGGGAATAGGGGTCTCACATCTTGTGCAAGATCTAAAGGCTTTTAAAAAGCTACTTCAATTTCAGACCTCTGAAAGCCAGGGAAAAACCCCAATCTCTAAATTCATCACTTTCCAATATGGTGGGAAAACCAACCACAGAGAAAGAACAACAGCACAGGGATGGAGAAACAAAGACATTTGTTAATGCTCAACATAAAAACAATACCAGGGGGTCACAAAGCAACGCAGAGACGGGAACTGGCAAAAGGTTCACGATGCAAAAGGTTCAGGATTCATAACCAAGGAACAAAAACTAACTTTTCTAAGTAAAATTTTCTGGGAAATGCAGAGAAGGAAGCAAATAAAGACACTCTATGTTATAAGGAATTTTCTTTGGGTCGGTGTATTTTTTTCAGTGCAAATATTTACAAGTATGAAAAAGTACAGTCATTAAAAACCAGTATTCATCTATGACATCAATGTAGTTCAATGTATTTTGCTTTTAATTACCTACTGGAAAAAAAAATTCTCTTAACAGTTGCCCTTTCCATCTTTAATCCATGAGTCAAGCAAAGCTGAAACAACAGGAGAGATAAAGCTACTTGGAAGTTCCACTTAAAACAAATATTATTATCACGCCCTCAAATCTACAGTGAAGCTCAGAGCTTTATTAATACAAAATAGAGTATTTCAACATCTAATAGTAAATTCTCAGTGCAGAAAATACTGAATAAAAGTTAGAGAAGCATGTAGTCCTACCCCTTCCTCATAAAAGGATTCTGGAGTCCATAAAATCTCCTTAATATGACTTCTTGATAGAGCTCTCTATAGAGATGTATCAGCCTTATTTTTCAAGAAGATGTAGATATTCAAAAGGCAGGACAACAGGAAGTACGAGAAGAGTTAAAAGACAACAATAGCAGAAAACACAGCAACAAGGATTTTCAAGTTAATTCACTTTTAGACTCGTTTTGATCTAGATATTTAGTGTATTATAAGAGACCCAGTCATGCATCACAGCCATTCATCAGAGAACTCACATGTGAAAAGCAACTCTGAGTTTAATCCTAAAGGAAGAAAAAATACCCAGTTTAGGGCACAACTGTAAAAGAAACATTTTTGTGTTAGTGATAGCAGCATACACACGTTACACAATAACACTCAACTCATACCCAAAAAAACCTTGAAGTTACTCCAAAAGCTACCACAGGCAGGAAAACATTACATGCAAAATGTCATCTTCAATAAGTGAAAATAAGATCAAAACAGGAACCTAAATAAGAGAGGACAACCCTCACCAAATTTTAAAACTAGAATAAGGCAACACAAAAATGAGCATTTAACAAGCAACATGACTAAAGCATGAAGGGGAAAAAAATTAATGCCAGAAACAAAGGAAGACTACCAGAGAACCAGGGCAATAAATAATTAAATGGTATGATTAGCAGATTCAGGGTGGACATTGGAAATTTTCACTAGAAGAGAAGTGCAGCATCAGTAACACGCTGGCCAGAGGGGGTGCGGAATCTCTGTTCCCAGAGGTATCAAGATTTATCCAGACTAAATCATGACTGACTGGATATAGCACTGACAACAATTCTGCTTTGAGGAGAGCAGATGACCACCTAAAGCTTTTATGATTATGTGTAGTATTCAGGAAAGAGAACCACAGAAGAGATCACAAAGGAAGTCTTCCACAGCTCTTCACTGGAGAGGCACTACCTTTCTATTCCAGGAATGGTTTTAAAGACTGATTTAAAACCACAAACATCAGAAGAAAAATATTTTAGCAAAATCTCACCTGTTGAAGAGTGTGAGAGACTAAAATTTTAGATGAACAAAAATGTCAAATTATTGAAATACTAATTACTTAAATCAACACCATAAGAGAGGAGTAAAATTACATCAATCTCCTTAAAAGGCTGTAAGGAAGTTTCCGAGATCTACAGTCCAGTAGGCTGCTTTGTATTATTATTCCACATTCTATTAGAAATTAAAATTATATATTGGAAAAGATTGTTACTTTTTTCCCCAAAGGAAAGTCATGCTACATGATACTACTGCGTTTCTTTAAGTCAGCAACATCTTAATATATCACATATACTGAACCAAATGGATGATCAAAAAGTCAAATCAATTTCTACATCAAGAAGTACAAACTTAATGCCTGGGGAAAACCAACACTGACTATAGGTAGACGGTGATAAGTCCAAAATTACCTGCTACCACTCAAGAAAGAAGCTGTTAAAGCTGCTCCATTTCCCCTACAAATCATTTGGAAGCTCTGAGGCAGTTAAAAAGGCAATAGGAATACTGGGATTATCAAGAAAAGATCTGAAAATAACACAGAAAGTCTCATTCTGTCATAAAAATCTGTTTTGCATCAACTCTTTACATAATTTGTATATCTGATTACCCTCTCTAAAATAGAAAAGGTCACAGAGTGAGTAGAATAAGCAAAGATACAAATGAAAAGAGACTAAAGACTTTACAGTTTGGAAATAAAGGACTGAAATGAAGGGAGTACATGGCTACAAAATCATGAATGTGTTATAGAATGAATATTCTTATTTTCTCAAGTTGTAAGATAGAATACCCAGGAAATTCTAAGAAAGTAAACTTAAAAGAATTAATTGGTTTAAAGATTTAGTTTGGTGTCCATATGTGGACACCAAGCATGTGGCTACTCAGACGAAAATCCTGAGTTTAGCTCAAGTAGCCCTTAACCCATAAATAACTAAAATCTAGAAGAGCACAACACAGCATGATCATGAGATAACTATCAGAGATGATAGCATGCTAGATGAGTCTCAGCATAGCTGTTCTGATCCTGCATACATGGAAACCCATGGCCAATTGTGAGCAAAGGGCAGGTATTTCCAGATGCAACAAGTAAAAAATGTAGATTACTAAGTGCTAAAAGAAGTAAAGTGCTAAAGTATCTTCAGCGTAACTTTGCGTTGAGCCATTGCAAGAAGTAGTAATTTTCATCACATGCACTTGCAGAAAATGTATCTCCCCAAACCTAATCTTTACAGAGTAAAAAAAAAAATTATGCTTGAAGAGTAAATATAACTCTTAAAATGAGGGAGAAATGTC
>VZTN01013470.1:100970-116647 GCA_013400515.1 Erpornis zantholeuca | reverse complement strand
TGGCATCAGGGGCCTCCTGCTTCTTTTTCCGAGACGTGGTGCCCATCACTGGTGAGTCCCTGTGCAGGAACACCGCAGCCTCCAGGTGCTCGTCCTCTCTCTCTGTGGGAGAAAGAAGAGTGTGGGGAGTTTGCACAACAGGCCCAGAGCCACGAGGGTATAGTCCCTGGTCAGCCCTGCGTGAGCCCTGCTCCTGTCTGCCTTCTCCTCCTGTTGTCAGGTCGCACTGACACACAGCCTGAGCCCAGTGTTCCCTTTTGTGGCCTTGGTCACACAGGTCACAATGGCCATTCTGACATCAGCAATGTGCACGCAAAAGAGGGGCAGCAATGGCCTCAGTGCCCCACCATCCATTTGAGGCAGCCCCCTTGGGAACTGAGGTGCTGAGATGGGTCCCAGCCTTTGGTCAGCGTGGAACCAGGGCAGGGGCTCCTGCAGCAAGTGCAGGGTCAGATGCCAGGCCCCGGGGCAGCCATCAAGGGTGCCACTCCTGGGCAGAAAGGTGCTCTTCAGGCAGTGCCACTCCAGGGCACCTGCCCCTGGCAATCAGCTGCCCAGAGAGCTTGTGGAGTATCTTGCACAGGAGAGATTCAAAACCTGCTCTAGGTGATCCCATAATCTCCTTCAAGGCCTATCTGGAGAATTCCCAGAGGAACCCAATTTGATGCCCTTGCTGATCACTGCTGGGAACAGGAGATAAAACTGGAGACTACCACAGGTGCCTCCCAACCTCAGTTACCCTGTCATCCTATGAACTAACAACTTTGACACGTAATCTTAAATGAAAAATTTAGTATTAAGCTCCTGAGAAACATCATCTTTTACACTGACTTTGATGGAAGCCAGAGAATTCAATGGGATTTTTCTGTGGACATCTCACTGGAGAGCTTGAAACAGTCCTCGACTCAGAAATCAAAAGCAGGAGGATGCTTTTCCCACATTAAAGACACTTTGCCCATTTGGTCCATGATTTCCTACTAGCAAAAAAAAAAACTAGAAGAGAAGCACAAGCATTTCTTTGGCCTTTTGTCATTCATGTCTTTGCAAGCATGCTCCTGGGAAATCCAGATCGATGAATGTAGAACAATCAGCAGGACCCTGGAAAACAGGGCAGGGGGTGACGAGCAGGGACACCTCTCACCTGCCTGATGCTGGGGCAGCAGGAGTTCATCAATTTTCCTGACTCCATGAGAGAGGAGTCCTCCACCTTGGGAGGCCAATGATGCCTTTGCACAACTAGGAGGGAGGCACAGCAGGTGCAATGCCACAGAGTGCCTTTATCCAGGAGGCAGGGAGGAGGCAGAGGAACAGGGGCAAGTTGGGAAGCTGCACCCCGGGCTCTGCAGTGAACCTGTGTCTCAGCAAGGGCTCAAAGCAGAAGGAGCCAGAAGAGCTGGGCTGGACAATCCTGAGCTGTGGAGACTTTGTCCTCAGTGCCAGGAACCCGTTTGCTTCTCCAGGCCCTGGCAACTGCTCCTGTGCTGCTCCTGCAAGTTACACATAGACACAGAGCTACCTGCTCTTTCTCAACCCTGCTCAGCACTGGTCACAAGGACACAGGAAAATATTGTCTTCGTGACATGATCTAATTATCAAAAGCACTGCAAAGAAGCAACTCACATTCAAACCATTCACACAAAAAGCCCCAAACCTTGGTACAAACATTGAATTGACACAAGAAACATGTTCCTATTCAGAAGCACAGTCTAACAGTTTTGTCCAATATTTTTTCCACTTAGATCTTGGAAAGGATTTTGAATGTAACCTTTCATGGCGAGTAACATGGCAATTTCTTCAAGGAAGAAACATGACACATTTCAGATCTGTAAAAGAAGATTTATTGGTTTGCTTTCACTTTTCTTTTGACATCCTCATGTTTCCTTTGGCATTCCAGAAAATAGTGAAAATCCAACGTAATGTTAAGGGAAGTCTCACACACTTTCTTTACACACAGTTAAGGAATTGGTCCTGTAACATACAGAGATTTACTGGGTTCCCTCACTGGCCTCCACAACATGACGTTATACACTCCAGTATACTAAACAACTGTTCCCTGGAAATTTTAAAACTCCAAGCTCTCCTAGAGGCTTTCCCCTGTGCAACTTCATTAGGTCCCTCTCTGCTCAACTCTCGAGCCTGGTGCAGGTCTCACTGAAGGGCAGCACAGCCTTGGGGTGCATCAGCGCCTGCTCCCAGTTGTGTATCATCAGCGAGCGTGCTGAGGGAGCGCTCTGTCCCTTCTGCCAGCTCACTGGGGAGTAAGGCAAACAAGGCCCACCCTGGCACTGCCCCAGCACGGCCCCCTGAGGTCACAGCAGTCTGAGCTTGGAGCTCCAGTGTCCACTTCTCTACCCCACTCTTCCTGAGCTACCTCTGAGCATGAGATGGGGGGAGGCAGGGTCATGAGCATGTTATGGGAGACAGGGTCAAAACCTTGCTGAAGTCACGGCTGACAGGAGCCACTGCTCTCCCCTCACAAGCCCAGCCAGTCACTGCTTCAGAGGTGGCAATGAGATTGGTCAGGCATGGTTTTCTCATCCTTTTATCCCACAGGTTAGAGATGACAGGAGGCCTCTCCTGGCCCATCTTCCGGGGCATCAGCTTCCCTGACCTGCTGGCAGTGCTCCCTGTGCCGAGGGCAGGAGCAGAGATTTCCCTTGGCCACAAAAGGAGTTCTGGGCTCAGGCTGTGTGACCTGACAACTGGAGTGTCAGGAATGAGGCCACCCTTAATTTAGATTTTAAAAGTTTGTTTATTTAACAAATAGGCCAAATTCCTTTTAATTTAAATTAATTCCCCCGGGTAGCAGCAATAAGAGACTATTTAGGCTATCACAGCCATGAACGCAAGGTGAAAACCTACAGCACTTGCTGCCCCCAGGCTAGTCCTGTCCAGGAGCACATTTCTCTTGTCTGTGCATGGGGTTTTAAACCCCCATGGCCCCTCCCAGTCTTGCCCATTGTCCCTCCCCCGAGGTCTGGGGTGATTGGTGGGGTCCATGTAAAAGCCTCTTCAGTTGGCTCATGTCTAGGGATGATGTCTCAGAGCACTTCACTGGGTGGGTTCTCAGTCCAATGGTTTGCTGGTTCCCGGGGTTTCCGTCACTGGGTCCTCTCTCTGGGATGATGTCATTGGGATTTCGGCGGGAAAATTCCTCATTAAAATTCATCGTTGTCATGGAGCTATGTTGCAGTCTAACAGATTGCTAAATATATCTCTTTGGGGAGTCGCTCTGGAGTTTCCCTTTTTATTAGACTTTAACCTCATTTAAAGATTGTCTTAAATGCCACACAGTTCTACAATACTACTTAAACTTTCAAGGCCAAGAGGAACACTTAATCAACATAGAACTCTGACATAACTATTCAAACACTACAACAAAAATGAAACTTAGGGTGGAGGCAGAACTTGGAGTAGGAGCACAACTTGGAGTAGAAATAGAACTGAGAGGGAGATTTTATCTTGAGGTCACCAATAAAAACTAACACAAATTAATTAATCATTCTCTGTCAATGCAAAAGCCATCTTTCCCATTTATAACAAGGAGGAGAAGGCAGGGCAGGGACGGGGCTGCCCAGGGACCAGAGGGGCCCCACACCTCAGGGCTCTGGGCTTGTGCTGCAGGCTCACCTGCATCTCCCTTCCCAGAGGCAGCAGAGGAATACCCAGAGGAGACAGCAGTGTTCTTTGACACAGTGACAGAAGGCAGACAGGAGCAGGGCTNCATGCCGGGGCTGGGAGCCTCCTTCATCCCCAAGCTGGGCCAGGGGGCAGCTCTTGGGACACCCGTGACTGCAATGTCTCCTGCTCCCCAAGGCCTCCAGGCCTGCCCATGATCCAGGCAGGCAGGGCCAGAGCAGCCCTTGGGGCTGATGCTGCAGGCTCAGAGCCCTGCAGAGGTGCTCGTGCCTGGTGCCATTGGCTCTGTCCCCTGCAGTGTGTGTGCTGTGTCGCCGAGCAGAGGCTGACCTGGTGCTTCCCCAGGCCCTGGGATCTGCTCCTGTGCTGCTCCTGTGCTGCCCAGGGCACTCCCAGGCGCTGCTCTGGCCTGACAGTGAGCAGATCCCACTGGGAGAGCCACATCTGTGCGGGTCCCGGCACAGGTATGAGGCAAAGCACTTGGGTGCCCCTGGGCTGAGGTCAATGCCCAGGCTCGATCTGACAGAGCCTGTCTGCTCATGGAGGGCTGGGCGCTCTGCTCTGGCCTGGCTCTGGCCTGGGGAGCCCTTGACCTTCTTTCTTTCCCTTACAGCCCCCAGGGATGAGCCAGAGCTCAATGGCCCCAGACAGACCAGACAGTCAGGACTGGAGCCTTCCCATGCCTGCCCAGAATCCAAAGCCATCAGCCCCAGCTCACAAAGACTGCCTAAAATGGTTTGCCACTATTTTGCCCTCTTAGATCTTGGAAAGGATTTCGCAAGTCACATTGTTTGGCAACTTCTTCAAATAAGAAACATGACACACTTCTTTTCTGTAAAAGATTTATTGTTTGGCTTTCACTTTTCTTTTGGCATCCTTATGCTTCTTCCGGCATTCCTGAAAAGAGTGAAAATCCAACATAATATTAGGAGAAGTTTCTGAATTCAGTATTAGGAGAAGTCTCTAAATTCACTGTTTCTCTTAAACACTTCCTTTACATACAGTTAAGTAGATGGTCCTGTAACATACAAAGATTTAGTGGTTTACCTGAGTGACATCACAACCTGATGTTATACACACCAGTATACTAAACACTTCTGTTCTCTGGTAATTACAACGTTTCAGGCTCTTCTCGAGGTCCTGAATTAATGTCTCAGGCAGATTCATAGCTGTGTTCCCTCCTCATGCTCAGCTTTCAGCCACAGTTACCAGGGAACAGATGTTACATACTCACCTCAAGCAATAATCTTCGTCTCTCTTCCCAATCCTCCTTTTCTTCACTGAGCTCTACTGATTTACAAAATAACTTTGGGCCCTCTGCACAAAACAAAGAACCAATTAACATTGTTAAACACTTTGATTATGCTGCTGCTTGTAACACTCATGAGCAACACAGCAATAAAGTCAGCAGCTCTATTCTCCACCTCCTTCCTATTCTCTTCCCCCCCTACCACATGCTGGCTCCAACAGAAATGTTCTGCATTACAGCCTCGTGTACCACAATAAATAAAAGGCAGCAGCAGTTTTCCTGAGCATGCTGAAATCTACATTGCAGTGAAATAGCAGCTGTTCCAGTTCAAGCTCAACACCAGGATCTCCTATCTCTCCACAAAATTGATGCCTGCTGAGGAACGAGATCTCCATTTTAACACACCCTGTGTATCAGACAGGCTGGAAGATTGCAGTGCACTAAGATTATATACATGCCCAAAAGGATCCAAAATGTCTAGGTAACTTGTCAAGTGACTATTTTTTTGGTAAGCTCTAAAAGTCCAGATACCTATTAAGTAATTCTCTGAAAGAAAAGAAAGCCAGAGAGCTGCTCAGCCTTTATTTTTCCAGGACTTAGTCATGGGATTCTACCACGACTTAGATCCCAAGTAAGGATGGCAAATTTTGACTACAAAACATCATAACCAGGCAGCATTTTTGACTCACTGAATTCCAGTAAGTTTAAAAGAGAACAAAGTACAGGGAGAATAAGTTCTGTTGTACCTCTTAGGCGTTCATCGTCTTTGGAGAAGAAGAAAACTCTAGCACTTCCCGTGTGTGGTAAAGAAAGAAACCTGGACAAGTACAAAGGGATTTAGCATCCTAAAAGACATTATCAAATTCCATAACACAAGTGAAAGCTGTAGTGCTTCAGAGAAATGGTACACATTGAAGAGCTTTATTCCACCAAATACAGCTTTCTATAAAAAAAAACACTTTCTAAAAGAAAACTGATGGTGTCTTTGGCTTTTGGCCAAACTCAATTTGGGTTTGGTCAAACCAAAATCACCCTCTTCATTTCTTGTGCTCTACTTCTCTCTTTCCATATTCAACTTCACATCAAATGGGCTGCTGGGAGTTTTGACTCTGTGCAGCACAAATGGTTTTCCAAGATGACTTTCATTGCTCAGAGGTGTGCAATGTTTGTTTCTCATTTCCTGAGTGCTGCTATTAATATGCCCACAGCATCCAACCACTACAACCAAGTAGACAACAAATACAAATGGAACTTGCATTTCTTGGTCCTTTTCAATTTCTGATGTCTCAGGCTCATCATCATCACCCTCAGAACTGCTGTCCTGGAATCGTGGATCCTCCTGCCATGTGACTTTTACTGGTTTTATTGTTCCAAGTATGTAAGGCTCTGCAATAACAGCACCAAAAAAGAAAAGAAGCCAAAACAGGGTTATTCCTCTACTTGCCAGGAAAAATACCTACTTTCAAGTGAAATACTTACATTGGAGAAGACAGATTTAAGAAGGACAGAACCTTGTCCTCTCAGATTTTCTGAGCTAAATCTCTACTCCAGTATTTTCCACTTTGTTCTAGGGATCTCTTACACATTTTGCTGTTACCTTCTTTTGTGCCCGACTCCTCCGTGTCTCCAAAGAAGGAAAACCTGAAAGCACTTGACTTCTGAGCTGCCTCGTTCCCAGGTGCAGCTCCCATTTGTTCAGCTGGGGCAGAGTCCTGAATATCCTCTTTGTCCCAGGGTATTTCCTCCGTTTCTTCTGGTTTGTTCTTAGATGATACAAACAAGTCCTTTAAATCAGCAGCAATATCATAATAGATTTCTTCAGACACTTGAGGCAGTGTTTCACTCTCTTCTTTCTTCTTCCTTTTGGCTTTACTGAAATCATATTGTTCAAAGATAGCAACCCAGGACAAGTCCTTTTCAGAGACAGCTTCCCTAAGAGCTGCCTTGCTCTTCATGTCTCCCTAAACATATGCAAGCCCATTAAGGAGTGGCTCACTGTCAAGGGTAAGCAGTGGGGAAACAGCTGAGGTTTGAATATAAAGGCAGGAAGAAGTGTCCTTTCTAATTAACCACATCCTTAAGTGACTTTCCCCTTACTACATGGTAACATAGAAATCAAGGTATTTAGCACAGATCTCTCTCCTGCCAGTAGCAATGCCAAGAGCTAAAATGCTTTTCTCACAGACCTGTAAATGACCTTTCTCACCCTCAGTTAGGAGAGAAAACAGCATGCAGAAAAGAGATGGACTAGAAGGAAGGATGACACTACATGCTGGTTTTAGTGGTCACAATTCCTATTATATCTTGATTTTAGCAACCACAGAGAGAACTAAATTAAAAACAGAGCAATCTGTGTAATTTCAAACTCAGTCTGTTGCTGTTACCATCTTTCCATGGGAAGAAACACCACAATTGTAGCTACCAAGCTGTAACACTACCTCTCCTTTCCTGTAGCACTTGGTTTCCTTTCAAAAACTGCATGGTCCTCTCTTGTGGGATCATAACGGAGGGCATTAATATCTCTATAAAAACAGAAAGGAAAAGGAACAGCATTATGTTAGCATAAATGCTTAACTGAAAGCTACCCCAAACATTCACAGTGAAGACCCAAATTCACATTGGTTTCTTTACCAAAAAAGCTCCAAAGTGATCCAAAATGTAACTGGCATTTAGGAAGCACCCTCTAGGCAGTGTCTAGCTCAGGAACTATATAAGCAGAAGTGGATTTAATCAAACTGCAATATTTCAGATAAAACATAGCCCTCGCTTGTGTGTTATGCAGTGAGTTTATACCTGCACCTGATAATCTCTTGAGGAGGTACATAAACACAGCTATCCATATAGATATGGATATATTTCTTCCAGTACCAAACATTGCATAAATTAAAGTAGTCCAAAGGAGCAAAAAACCCCAAACAACACACAAGAACCTTCATGCCCATCTTTCAAAATTTAAAGATTTCAGGTGCCTTCCTAAAAAACCTTAGCCTTCCTAAACCTCCTTTACTGATAGTGGATGATTCATACTTGAATTTCTTCACACTTGTGGCTGTTTTATTTGGCTTGGGCTGCTCCAGGTTGATATTCAGGAGGCTTCCCAGGATTTGCAGATTTTTCTTTTTCTCCGCAGCAAGTTCCTCTTCTTCATCTGCTTTCAGACTGTTTGTCTCTGTTAGGAGAAAAATAATTACATTCTATTTTCTCTGCTATGCCTGTAATGCTGGATACACAACAATTACTACAGTACTAGAAGAGTTCATATCTATGAACACATCACTTTCTTTATCTTAAAGCTACTCACAGCTTTTCTCCCCTGCACTGTAGAAAACCTTTCATTAGAAATGTCACAGGCTTCTATTTCGTGGGGAAGTCAGTGCATTTATTTAACCCATTCCCTGCTTGCATCACACTCTGCCAGATGCTCTACACAAGATCCCAGTAAAGCAAGAAAGGCTCTTGAAAGGCTCCATGACTGCCAGGAAGCAGGAAATGTGATCAGCCTTACCTTCTTCCTCACTGTCACTCTCAAGGAAGCGAGCATCCATGCGAAACCTTTCATCGGTGCCAAAGCGCGACTGCAGCTTCAGGAGCTGCACAAATGAAACAGATACTATGGAGCACCAGAGAAGGAAATCATCATTCAGTGACTTTTTTTAAAAACTATAATTATGGTAACACACTCTTTATCTTTAGCTTTTGATGCCTTTTCCAGTAATTTCTTTTTATATGAAGATGACCATGTCAGAGAGACTCCTCCCACTCCCCACCACACATTATTTCCTTCCTTTAAGGGAATTCTATTTTAAGTTCATAAAAATCATATTCAACAAGAATGAAAAGATACAAGTTGTGTTCTTCTGAAGAGGTGTTATGGAGACCTAGAGGAAAACTCAATTACAGTAATGGATTCACTCACTTTTTCACCAGCTTTGCCTTCAAACTGGGGCTTAATTTTGAATCGTTCATCGTCCGTATCCTCTTGCTCATCCTCGCTGCTATCAAACAGTCTGCCTGAAGGTTTGGGAGCTGATTTATCCTTTGTTACACAAAAAGAAAAGAGTAAAGTGCCTGTTTACGTAAGTTTGAGAACATAAATCAGTACCAACTTTGTTCATGTGCCCTCCAGTTTAGCTGAAAAAGCAGATTTCCTGCAAAACCAGCTCCCTTCCTGATCAGTGTGCTTCAAATCTTACCTTGTACACACACCTCGTACAGTTCTGCTTTACAGTTATGACTATCCAGTTTTACCATGGGCAAAATACCCATGCAGGAGCAACTCAGGTGTTCCAATATGAGAGAGTTCAGTATAAAAATTCAACCTTCTGATTATGTCACATTGAATTTTTCTCAGTAACACTTACTTCTCCATGGATATTTCCTGAACTTGCATTTTTTTTCAACATCTCATCCACTTCAGCTTCATTTTCCACATCAGAATCGAATATGATGTGTTTGTGCTTTCCTGCTGGCTGCATATCCTAGGAAAGAGTCAACTGTCAAGCCAAAACACAGCAAATACTTGCTGCACTCGGACATGATTATCTGAAAGGTATTTCCATGATGCAAAAAGAGGAATCTGCTATTCCTCTTGCAATTCTACAGGCATTCCAGAGATGAGGTATGCAGCATTTTGCATACTCTCAAAAGAAAACTGGCAATGTCATCAGAAATTCCAGACTGATTTTAAAACATCTTAGTTCACATGCAATAATTACCCTCTTCCTTGTACTGTGGACTATTCAGGTAGAAGCTGTGAGTGTAATTACCAGATTTGAAAGAGCTCCTTGAATGAGTTTCTTCTGTAGTTCCCTCTCTCTCTGTCTCTCTTCCAGAGCTGCCAGCCTCCTCTGGTTGTCCTGGAGCTGTTTCTCTATTGTACTGGCCTCCTTTGAGGCAGCAGCCTGAAGACAAAGCTCCTTATCTTCCAGAAGGCTTGTCTTCCCATTCCTACCTTTATTACCTTCACATTCTGGATTTTTCTTCCTTGTATTCCTCTCTAATGTTTTGGAAAGCAGTTTTGGGCTCTTGAGCTGCTGTTTAATGTGTTCCTGGGCCCCTGCAGCATCACTGTCTGTGTCACTGCTCCCACCACTCCGATCAGTACTGGCAGCAGCAGCTCCATGCTCTGAGCTTTGGTCTTGTGGAGGACTCACACCTTTGTTCTTCCTTTGCAAATGAGGCCTGGAACGAGGCTGAAGTCTCTGCCCTGCTGAGGGGGCAGCAGCTGACAGTTCCTCATGCTGCTCACAAGGCACTTTGTGTCTCTTTTTGCTGCTGACTTCAGGTGAACACAGTGGATGGTTCTTTGGCTGGTTTTTAGATGACTCCTCCCCACAATAAGATGTACAAGCTTCAAGTCCCAAACTTTCTACAGGCTTATTCTTTAACCCAGTGCTGTCCTTACTTACATCTTTTACACAAAGGGACCCTATTCCTCTGAAGGGCTGGTATTTCAAATGTGAATTATTTTGTGCCTTGGAGCTTTCCTTGACAACATCCTCCTCCCCTGCTAAAATATCAGCCAGCACATCTTCAGGACAGATGCTTTTTTTTTTAACTGTGGGGCGAAATTTAGAAAGTTTTGCTTTATTTACAATATTATCATTGGGATTATCTTCAGCACTGGACTGACAAGGACTCTGTGCACTGCCTGACCCCTCTGCAGGTGTCCCAGTGTTTTCTGCAGCCAATGCTTTTAAGTCATCCAAGGTGAGGTCTAAGCGGTAACAGTTTTGCATCATGGACTCATAATCAGAGCTGATTTCAGACTCCCCTTTCTCAGACTCTGAACAAGAGCTGTCACTATCCTGTGTCTCTGTTGTACTGCTGGCTGCTGTACTCTGCAAGACAGCAATTTTGGATTTTTTCATTTTCCCTTTTCCTTCAATGTGTTCTTTTAAATTGTGAGTTTTCAGTGAGGAGCCATTTACCAAACCAATTTTTTTTTTAGCTAGTGTTTCTTTATTTTTCACCTGCCCCTGTTTAGAATCTTCTGGAGTTCTACTTTCAGCAATAATTTCATCTGTATCTGCTGAATCATAACCATTATCACACTCCATAGTCTCTTTGTTACTTCCTTTGATAGCTTTCTTCATGGCATCTGAGTTGTTTAAGGACCAATGACTACTGTATTTTAATTCAAAATTATCCCCAACAACTTCCAAGTGCTCACTTTCGGTCTCAACATTTTCAGTTTTCTGTCTTTCTGTCTCTTTCTTTACCATTGCTCTGATCTCCTCTTCAGAATCAGTGTCACTATCAGAAACACTTGCATTATTTCTGGCTGTAACTCCATCAGCATTGCTTTGATCTGACAATAAACCTCTCCCTGATATTTTCCCATTGAGCCTCCTTGCTGGAGGCAATTCCAACTCCTCACTAGGTTTGGGGTTTGATTTCTGGCTGAGGTGTGGTGAGTCTGTGTGCTTTGGATGTGATGGGCACGCAGAGGACAGAGCTGCTCCATTCACAGCCTCACTGCCCAGCTGCCTCCGTTTCTCTGGTGGTTTCCTCCTTGCAGGGAATTCCCCTCTCCGCTTCCTGGTGCTGCTGTCATCTCCCCCTTCCAGGTGCCAGGTGAGCTGGGATACAGGAGCTGCATGTGCCAGGTCTGGCTCCAGCTTCCTAAGGTTATGGCAGTACTTTGAGGGGTCATATTTCACCACGTTAGAAGTCTGAGTTAAGGATTTGCAACACCCCAATTCTTTCAGCAGACTCAGGGCTCTATGAACAGGCTGGATTTTGCAGGAAGGGACAGCAAAGAATCCTTTTTCATGTCATGACCATAAGCCTTTAAACAACTGACCTGCAGTGTAAAACAACTACTCAAGTCACACAAACTTACTGCAGAATTTACTTGGGGGATTCAGTAAATTAAGCCTGACAGAGGAGTAAAAATTAAAACTGTTAAGCAACTGTTTCTCTGTATGACAAAAGAAGGAAGGGAATTGTGTCGAAGCCCAAACAAACAGAAAAGGATATTTTATTTTTTTGTTCATTCCTGAGGTGCAGGATAGGCAAGACTCTGCCAAATTTTCCAACAACCCATTTCTAAAAGAAAAGAAAAATAATCTGTGTTAAAAAAAAAAAGACAGAGTGGAAGTCTAGAATAAAACAAATGTTTATTCTTGAATAATAAGAACATTAATAAAGAACCACATGTGACTAATGCTTTTTGTTTATTCTCTCTAGTGAGCCCAACCATGCAACTTGGCCTCTTTCTCAAAAACCAAACAAACCAAAGCCAAACAAAAAAACTAAATTTCAACAACCTACAAATAAAGAGTGATAATAAAGAACTAAATTTCTTGACTTTACAAGTGCTGTTTTTAATATAGGGCTTCTGGTTTATGAATAAATGAATAAACAAAGACAGAATCACTACTATTTTGCTTTTTGCCCCTTTCCCAAAAAAATTGTCAAAAATCCCTCTGAAAATACTCTTATCAAGCATGTGCAGACCCTGATCCTGTGCTGAACCCCAACCCAGCCACCAAAAGTTACGTGGTGTACAGAAATCAGTCACACATTCTCTCAACAAGCTTTTAGGGGTGGCACAAGGATATTCCCAATATCAATGAGGAACAAAGCATTTCCTCATTTCACATGGCAAGAGAGGACAGTGTGATCATGATTATTTCCAGTCCCTGCAAAGAAAGGCAGGAGCCTTCTCCACATCTACACATGAGGAATTTCCTCAGTCCTTTTCATACCTTGGACTGTCAGCCTTAACAATTAAGTTTATTTATAAGCATAAATTTGGCATGAATTTAGATGCAATGAGTTTGCTTGTTGCTAACCCTGAAAGGATTTATTTAGGCATTTTTATGCCTCACTGATTCTCACAGTACTGAATTTGTCACAGTTGTTTTCAGGTTGGAAAAATGTAAATATTGCAGCTGCTTTCTTGTAAATATTATAGTGTTTTTCTTGTTATTTCTTTGGCCAAAGGAAAGACTTCTATTTTGGGATTTGTTTTCATAGTTTGTGTTGTACAGACACACTGGTTCTGTTCTGTTCACACAGAGAGACACAGAAGATTCCAGAAGCTGAGCAGGCTGAAGGAATCTCTTTCTCCTTCTTTCTATCTTTCTTTTTATATTAATATCTAATCTAAATATCAATTAATAGTAAAGCCTTCTGATTTCTGATCACTCAGTCAATGGACTCTGATTGTTTGTGGAAAGGCCCTGAGAACCAGGGTTGCTTCACTTCAACATTTGCTTTTTATTGTTTTATTTCTCTCATACATCTATCCCACCATACCTTATGATCTGGCACCTCTGTACCTGGTACTGCTCTCATGTGGAAATCCACAACTCCAGTCTTTTTCAGTGATTCCAACAGACACATTTGGTCATTTCTCTGTGGTTTTTCTTTCTGCAGCTTTGCTTCCTCCCTCTCCATGGCCAGCCTGTACCAGAAAGTCCATCACACATGGAAAAAGGCCTGCCCAGGTGCAGAACTGGAGCTGGCAGTGATCCTCTCCCTCAGAACAACAACCACTCACTACTCAGGGAATTAACACCCATCACCTTGAAGGGAATCATGATGCAAAACATGGTGCAGCATCAAAGAGCCCCCAGAGTCTATAAAAACTGAACCTCTAAGAGCACAGAGAATGAAAATACAGCCATAATATTGTAAGGTAAGCAGAAAGAAGGTAATTTTAGCATATATTTGAAAAAATGGTTTCTACCTGTGCAAGAAGCTTTCTTTGGCCAACTCGATTTGCAGTGTTCCTCCTTTCCATTTTGTTTTATTTAAAACTGACATGCCTGCAAAGCAAAGAGATGGGACTTTAATATTTTCTACATTAAAAAAAGCACACCCCAGACTTCACTACACCTCCTTCTACAACAGCCTGAGGTTCCCTCAGCGTGGCCTTATAGCTGATTGCTCACCTGGGTTAAGTTTGGATCTGAAAGGTCCAGTATCCAAATCTTAAACCAGCTTTACATCCAAAACTGAAGTTCTCACTTGAGAAGTGCCTAAAGGCAGTGCTCCCCAGACACGGGGGCACGTGACAACAGAAGCTTTGCATCAGCTCTTCTTCGTGGTTTCCTCTCACATAATTCAATTTCAGTGTTTTATAGACCTGATGAAAGCATTGGAAGCACATTTCCTTTTCATGAAAGGCTTGGAACAAACAAACAGGGTGCCCAGAGAAGCTGTGGCTGCCCCTGGATCCCTGGAAGTGTCCAAGGCCAGGCTGGAAGGGGCTTGGAGCAAGCTGGGATAGTGGAAGGTGTCCCTGCCCATGGCAGGGGGTGAAATGAGATGATCTTTAAGATCCCTTCCAAGCCAGACCATTCCATGAATTTCTGAAACTCACAAATCACCTATTTCAGTCACAAGGAATCTTTTTAATCTGCTCACAGCAATTTCTGAAAATTTCAGCAAAGCAGCTTCCATAAAACTGCAGCTTAAAGAAAATAGCATCAGCCTGACAAGAGAATGAAAGAGGCTCTGCTGTGACCACAGCTGGATGGGACAGCATGAGAGGAATTATCAGCACTGCAACTTGGCTCAAAAACATCATGAAGCAAAAAAGAAAAGTACTTACACTTCCTCAGATCTGCATCAGAAATGTTGACACTAATGTAAGCAAAAGTTTTCGTAGGGTTCCCTGATGAATGACAAACATAATGTTAATTTCCATGTAGTTTCGATGTTTCCTTTAAAACTGACATGTCTCTGAGGCAAAACTTCCATTTCACACTCCAAATAGAAAAGCAATTAACTTTTAAAAGATGAAATAAAACTGTTACCCTGATCATCTTTTCTGGTAATGATCTCTGCCTCCAAAACACGCCCAAAATTGCCAAATCTTTCTTCCAGCTCAGCCTTGGAAACAGTATGGCCAAGCCCTCCGACATACAAACGTTTGGAAACCTGCTCCTTCTCCATGCTCAGAAGTCACAGTGTGACACCCACAACACCAACTCTGTTTCTCTGCAAGGAGACAAAACAGCTCAATGACACAGAAGTTAATGTGATGGGAATAACGAAATCAGGGACAAATCAGCCCATTAGAAAGCCATGAAGAGCCCTAGGAGCAGAGAACTCCTGTGATTTGTAGTAGGTACCACGCTCTGCTCCAGCGCAGTGACATCAAACCCCGCGCTGCTGCAGGAAACATGGCTCAGGCATTAGGAGGCTTTTTAAAACCCTGAACCATATAACCGGGTGCGCGAGAATAAGTGCAAATGGCTCTTTACAATGCAACCCCACGCTTCCCTATGGAGGGAACGTGAGCCGCCCACAGCCCGAGACACCCACAGCACAACCCTGCCCTACCGGGAGATGCCGAGGAACCCCCGGACTGAGCAGCCCCAGCCCCGCCACCGCCGGGAGCCCCAGCCCTTCCTCACCGCCGCCATGTGCGAGCCCCACGGCGCCACCAACTCCCTTCCCCCTCACAACTCTTCCCAGCCCTCACCCGGACAAAAGGGTTCCGCCTCCTGGGGTTGCTGGATTCTGATCGGCTGTTCGTCTCTGCCGGGTTCCTGTTTCCGGCCGGTCAGGTGTGGTGGGAACACAGGGGCTGGCTCGTGTGACAGCGGACGCTTTGAACTTGACTAACCAGGAAGAAAAGCAGGGGTGTTTTCCGGAACACGCGAGCAAAACTTAGCGTACCCAAGGCAACAGCCGGCAAAGCAAAGCAAGCCTTTTTCCTTTCATTTATAATAAAGAACTCGGGAGTTATCCCCCCGCGGCTCTGTTGTTTGACAGGGAAGGGAAAGGGAAGCGCGGCCGGCGCCCCCCTCTCGGGCAGCCGCTGTGGTAG
>VZTN01013470.1:71612-100753 GCA_013400515.1 Erpornis zantholeuca | reverse complement strand
GTGTGAGGGCTCCGCTCCTGTCAGCGCCCGCTGCCCGCGCTCCTCCCGCCGGGCCCGCTCTCTGTGGCGGCTGCCGGGGCTCCCCGGGCTCCTCGCTGCGCTGCCGGGACACTCCTTCTGTCCCTGGGACACCGCTGGCACCTGCGAGCCTCGGTGCGGCTCAGCACCGGCTCCTCCGACGAGTCGCGATTTCAGCATCGCTCTCCGAGCTCCGGAGGTCCGCAGCGGGCACGGAACGCACCGAGCTCGGCTCTCACAAACTCTCCAAGGCTCCTCCCAGCTCCTCTTGTGGCAGCAGAACAGTGAAACAGTCGGGGTGTAAACGGGCAGGTACGTGGAAAGGTGAAAGATGTGCTGTTAATGCACAAATATTTATAAACATACACGTATATACGCATGTATGATATATGACAAGAGAAGTGTTCGCAAAAGTTTTGTTTTACTTTATCAAAGTGTAGCTTTTTTTTCCAGATATAAAGCTCTTTGAAGTCATAATTAGTGCTTGAGTCTTCTGCCGTCTAGTGAAATCCTTGAGTTCAAGTAGCTGTAAGTAGTTTATGTCTTGTGTTATTGCTGTTAAAAGAGGGATCAGATGACCTGGGTAAAGTTCTGCCTTTTATAATGTTTTTCATATCATACTCTTTAATTACGACCGTGACTTTCTTCACTGGATCCAGTTTAAAAAAATCTGGTGATGACTGGATGATTATGTCATTGCATAAACTTCCTTTATTCACTAAGCAACTTTTTAATGCAAAGAGTGCTTTGGATGTTTTTTTCCTGTGTGTGTTACAAAGGCACTGTCTTTTAGGAAACAAACAAAATCCTGCTTCCCCCTCATCCCCTTTTACTGAACCATGTTAGTGAGGAACTTGCACGTAGAGTAGGAGTGGTTTAAAACCACACAAAATTAAATGTTGGGTTTTTCCTGGTCGAAAGTATTAGCACATTAGTTTTGAGCTGCACAATGCCTTCTACAGAGCTTTGACTACGTTGTAGCTAGGCTGAATGCCAGATTATTATTTTGCCTGAAAACGGAGGCTTATTTATTTTTTGAATTATTTGTGAAACGACTTTGCAATTTGTGTCTGTTTCCTGCTGTTTACTCTAAAGGCAGATTGTGTTAGGCACAGTGGTAGGGGCAGCTGTGCCTTGTCTGACCAGGTGAGTCGTTAGGTCAATTGGTCAAAGCTGGGTTCTGTTTTTATATCTGATTGCCATTGGTTTTTACCTGTGGAGCACCTTGTTCTATTACAGCAAATGTGAAACAGCTGTGTGTGCTCCTGGATCAAATTATGACTAATTAAAAAGGTTCTTAAAGCCTTTGACTGCATTAGATTGCTGGTTTTAACTTCTGTCTCTGAAGGCTGTGTGCTGGTCTGTATCTTAAAACAATTACCCAATGTTGTGGTTTTTAAAAATTAATCGTTTGCTTGTTTCTGAGAAAAATCCCCATTTTGTTTTATGTGGTAACAGTGATTCTGAGAAATGACTGAGAGTGTTTGTCAAGCTTATGAAGATGAAATCCAGGCACTGGAAGAAGAAATTAGGCTATTGACAGAACAGTATGAAGATATTCGACAAGAATCCACCTTTTTTTCTGATGAGGAGATACTACAGTCACTGTATGCCTTTTTTTCATTTGTTAGATTAATAGAGTTTCTTTGTCAAAATTGTTTGGATAAGCTTTTGCCTCTGTGCTGGGACTTTCCTTATGTTAGTAAACATAAGCTCGGTGGTAAAATAAATCACTTAGATGAGTAAAGGCATCTTAGCTCCCTTCTGTTGCATGTTTTTGCATGGTTATCAAAATGGACACTTGCATCTGCAGACTTGGAGTAAAAGCTATGCCTACCTGGCAGTGAAGGGAAAGAGTTTATGTAAGTTAGAATAGTTTACTGTTTCCAGCAATGTGGTCCAACTGAAATTTGACTCCTTGAAGACTGATTTGGGCGTGAAAACCACCAGCTGACAATACTAATGCCTTTTATTTAAGGATATTGCTGTACTGGCATGCAAAAACAAGTTGTCTGGGTATCTTGCCCTTTTGATTTTATTTTTTTTTTCCATTCTAGAAAATCATTGCAAGGAGAAACCAAGGGACAAGGATCTCCATCACACCTGAAAGCTGAACTTGAAAGTCTAGAAAGAGATCTCTCGTTTCTCACGGCATTTACTGGTTTTCAGTTCACAAGCCATTCCAAGAAAACACTGGAAAAAAGTAAGCAGTTTTGTGCCCTTTTCTGAGCATACTCTTTGCTCAGGCCTATGTTCTGCTTCACTGTTAGCATAAAGACAATTATTTTGGAATACAATAAGATTTGGTTCATTGACAAAATAGTTTTTGAGTAAATGTAGTGCTTTGCTTAGTGGGAAGGTGACAGACTGCTATTGTGCTTTGCCTAGGGGACAAGTGGAGTTAGTTGTTGGGGTTTTTAAACATGTTAAACTTCTTTACATGAGGAATTGTATCATGTGGTACTTTAAATATGACTAAGGGAAGAAATGCAGGAGTCATTGAATAGAAGTGCAATTGATTATTTTGTTAACTTGATTTTAAAACAGCTGGAAACAGGACAGTGCAGAAGCACAGACTGTCAGGGAAGTGTCACTCCCAGGCTTTTCAACTGGAATTCCAGCTTCTTGAAATGCAGGTAAGGGTCAATGTATGTTTGGAAAAAATCAACTGCCAAACAAGCAAAACTTCAAATGGACAAATGTCAGTACTTCCTTTCCTGCTGAAACCTTTAACTGTTTAATCTGAGCTTCAGTGGGTTCTTTAACATCTGGACCCACCCTTGGAATTGTGTGTTCATCCACACAAGATAGTTCTGAAGGTCAGGTTTAGTGTTCAGCCACAGAATGGTTACCATAGAGTTATTTAGGTTGGAAAAGATCAAGTCCAGCTCTTAACCCAGCACTGCCAAGTCTTTATCACCCTTCCTTCCCCAAACATAGTCCCTGCAGGATGCAGATTAACACTGAGGTAAAGTCCTGAGAGCACTTGGTGTCCCTCAGCTCTGCCAGGTACCTGCTGGGACCTCATCCTGACCCTGCACAGCTTTCATCCCACACAACACATTCTCCTATAGTCACATATCTTATTCTGGAAACTGGAAAATGCCAAATGTTACCTCTCTGGAAGAAACTGGGGAAAAGCTAAAACACTACAAATTTGAGCAGCTCTCTTTGTTGGTTTGGGGTTTTTTATTCTCCTTTTTTTTTCTCTATATTTGTGTGTGCTTGGTTAATGTGAGTAGTCATTGCAGCACTGCCCACAAGTTACACTAATGCAGATTTTCTGGGAGGGAGCTCTTTCATAAGACTCTCTTAGCACAGAATTTAAGGTGCTAAGCAGAGGAAGACAGCTACTACCCCAGCTTGCAATGGTATTTTTCTAACACTATTTTACTTTGTAATAGTACTTCTAATACCAGGAAAACTTGATTTTCAGCTCAGCTTTAAAGGTTTTTTTTGTTTGTTTGGTTGTTTTATTTAAAGAGATTGGACTGAGAGCAAACAGTAAAGATGTCCTTCCTATTCTTCAAAAAAGCCATATTATTAATTTGGGAATTGAATATTTAGGTAGTCCCACATGGATTTTATCCTTTGAAACTGTAAGAGTTCAGCTGAATGAGCAACCTCTGAAGTCCATCTGTGACTTGAACCTTGTGGTCTTTGTGATGCCTCTTTACATTTGCTTGTATGAAACTGCACTTAGCCTTGCGTGGGGACATGGCCCTCACCAATCCTGCAGCTTGGTGAGATGAATGCTTCTCTCTCAGCTGCTTTCCCGCAGGATGATGACATCTTTTGGTGTCACTGGAGCTCAGGGGGGTAACTGCGTGCTCGATCTACTGCCAACGGCATTGGTGCTTTAAAGCTATTGCACCACTGAGCGGCAGCACTTGGCTGCCTAATGCCTAAAACTTGGGCTACTTGGAGTGCTGATGAGATAACCAGAGTGAGGGAGATAGGGAATACCGGTGCATATATACTTTAAAAACCCCACTTCAGTTGTAAAAGTATAATTTTGAGTTAACTTTTGCATGTTTGTTTCTTTTTTTTTTTTACTAGAAGTACACTGTAATCAAAATAACCTGCACTAACATTAGTATGGGTGAGGTTACAACCATTTTCACCTGTCTTGAGGAGTAAAAAGTGACAGGTGTTTTTGGGAAGTGCCCAGCAGGTAACAGGTCTGTTGGTATGCAGCAGAAGATTAGGAAGTTTTTTTCACCCTGCTAACTGCAGCTCTTTATTCTAGTAGTGAAGTCACAAGAGAGTTAACTCAGCTCCATAGTATTAGGTAGGAGGACGTGCAAAGAGCTTGAAAATCAGCCAAACCAAGTCTAAGCCTTTTGAGAAAGCAATAATTTTAAAAGAGTTTCTGTCTTGGCCAGAGTGTTCCTTTTAAATCTTTTTCTTTAGCCCCACAATGGCATTTTGGCATGTCAGTAACCCACCCATTGGCAAACAGTCCCTTCAGAAGGTGGCACGTTAGCTTGTGACTGCTGGCAGCTTCTCCACAACTCCATCCCCTGTTGAACCTTTTGCTCTAAACTTGCAGTGATTTTTCCTGATGTTATTTAGTCCATCCACTAAGCTTTTGTAGTGCCTTGCTTTGCTTTTCCCATCTTGAGTGATGGCAGTGTTAGCAGGGTTTCTGTCCAACCAGCACAGGGACTGCTGAGATGTGTGTGCAGTTTACTCCAGCTTTCCTCTCTTGCCATTCCTATTTGCTTCTAGTGACTTCTTATAAAAAGTTTAAAGTGAGGCATTTGCTGTGGGCTTCAAACCATGATTTTAAGCTTTCATTCACTGTTGTCTAATCTATTACTTTGGTGTGTTCGAGAATGCACAGGAAAGAGAATTAACTTCTTTTGTGGCTTCATTTCTACTCTGACTAGCTTTTCTCATTCTTTAATAGCTTACTAGTTAATTTGGAATAATTTTATTATCATTCACATATTTCTGAGTAACAGTGATTGTAAAAAGGGACTTATATTTTGAGACAAAACCACAGGGTTTAAAATTAAAAAATTAACCCAGTACTAACTGATATAAACTTATATTTGTTTTTTTTGGTATATGTGGCAGCTAATGGTTGTGTTGGAAAATGCAAAGGATCTTAAAGAAATGGAGTTGATGTGAAAGGAAGCAATGAATCTTCCTTTATACATATATATTCTCTATTCTGACTTACTCGAGTATTATTGCAAAAGCCTTGTTGTGTGGATAATAGTGCTGCAGTTGGAATGAAAGAAATTGTTCATATACACAAGCTGTAGTTTAAAAAATGCTATTTTAAGGATTTATAGTATTTAACAGCATTTATATCTACCTTTTTCTACTTTACATGCAAATAGATGCATTTTTCTCTTTGCTAGAGAACTTTCTAAAATATTTTGTTGTTACTTTTCCAATCTAGAACAATGAGAAAGTGTCTGCTGTTGTAAGTGATCTCAGCATTGTAATGGAATCCAGAGATGATTCAGATGTGAGCAAGTTTGTGTCAAGGTAAGGTGGAATTTTTTTGCTCAAAGAAAGTTATTGTGTGGGATATGGGATACTAAATGCACTACTGAGTTTTCATGCTGGCAGTCATTGTCTTTGTTATGTGATGTATCCTTAGCCCAACCTAAACATTCCCAATCCTTTATCTGTATCCTGGAAAGAAGATGAAAGGCACATATTTTTTATGATCTGTGAGGATCATTACAAATTCATGTTAAACTGAGCCAGGTTTTGGATTATAATGTGTTTTAGCTGTTTGAAGAGAAAGGCAACATGGTAATCTCAGCTACTGCATTTTAATGAATATAATTGTCCCTCAGATGTGTAAGCTGCACATGTGCAGTGTGGGTAATACCTAAAGTGCACATCCAGAACACCTCACCAGTATTTGCCTGTTTCTGATTCTCAGCTCTCAATTCCATTTCTCTTCTTGGCATCAGGAATTATTTCACTGGTATCTTAAAAACAATAGAATTTTAAACCATGGAATAGTGTATTTTTTGCAATGGCCTAAGAAAATCAATGTACTAAGACTTAAATGTAGGAATGACTGCTCCTTTTTTATTTTCTGGAGTATGCCAACTTCTTGTGCTAACATGATGAGTAAATGATCCAATTATTTGTCTGCAGTACTCCACTGAATTCTGCTAGCACACTGTTCTGAGAACAAATCTATTATTACTGAGTAGTTGATTTAATCTTGTTTTTTAAGTAGTTTCTTATCTCTTCTAGTATTTTCTGAACTTGGAGAAGGAGAGTGAGGGCAAACAGATGGGCAAAGAGAGAGGTTTATTGAGTTACCTCAGGCTTCAGTAGTCTGTACTGAAAACTCAAGTCTTAAAGGCTTTGAGATTTCCATATAAATTTACTAAAGCTAGTGGTGTAACTGGGAAGAGTACTTGACTGCTCTCAAGAAGTGGGATTTAGAAGAGGAAATTTCCCTGTTTTAGTCATGAGTATTTTATGACAGCAGAAGTGTATTGGAACTTAACAGTCACACTGAAAAGGAATGTGTTGAAGTAGTGGCAGACTTTATTTCATCCTGGCTGGAGCACTGCTGTCTTGTCCCTGTCTCTTTTGCTTTCTCACCTTGTGCCAATATTCATAAATAAACACAAGTTTTCATGAATGATAGAAGATGTCAACAAAGCAAGCAGTGCTTTCTCCTGAGCCTCTCTTTGCCTGTGCCATTTGTTGGCCTTGTGTCCATAGGTACCCTTGCACGTGGCCAGTAGCACCCATGGGGAGTCATTATGTTGAAAAAATACTTTGGGGGGTGAGGAACAACCCAACCTTGTTCCCCCACACCACCTTCAAATTTCATTTTTGCTGTGTGCCTTGTCCTGACCACAGCATTTGCTGCCAGTGGAAGGCAGTGAGGGCTGGGCTGGGCTGGGGCTGATGCTGGCAGTGCCTGTCTGAGAGCACCCCAGTGTTCCATTGCCTGATTTTGTGATCCCCCTTTAGGACCTGTTTGCTCAATCCCTTGTTAGGTTAGTCCTCATTTCTTTCTCCAAGTTGTAACCCCCTCATGTCCAGTTTCAGGTTTTCCCTTTGTTCTTTAGTCTGCTCTGAGAATTCCTTCCTCTTCCCTCCTTTTCCCTCCATTCCTGACCAGCTGATTCTGGTCTCCTGCTGTTTTGTTCATTTTCAGCCTCCCTGCCAGTCTGTTTTCTTCTTTTGCTTCCTTGGCCCAGTATTGCCAAATCCATAGTTCTGTTCTGTTTTGTCTCTTGGCTGGGATTTTTTTCCTCCTCAGTTTTCTAATTTTTTTTGGCTTCGTTTTTTTTCATAATGCATGTCAGAAAATGATCTTTAAGAGCAGCAGAGTTAAAAACTTGGCATCCAGTTCCTGCTTTGGAAGAAAATAGGGGAATGCTAGAACATTTGAGCAACATCTTTTTAAATGAAGCAAAAATCAGCAGTCTGCAGGTACTGCTGCAATATATAAATGGCAAATCTCTAGATAAAAATTGTACATCTTTTAAAAGTGGGTATATTTTGATACAATTTCTTTATTATTTTGTGACAGTAAGGGATGTATGCAAATGGAATCACAATATTTGGTAGTCTTTTTATGGATCTTACATGTGTCCCTCTACCAGTGATCACTTATTTTATACTTAACTAGTGCTGAGAACCACAATATCTAAGAAAACTCTTGTCAGTCCTTTTCCCCTTTTTTTGACTTGATTGTTGGTTGAATTAACCTTTGCATGGATTACTTAGGCAAATGGAGATTTTAAGCAGTATGGAAATTGCTCTTTTTGCTAACTAGTTAGAATCTATAAATCAGAGTGCAGGATTGAGGAAATATTCATTATATTAAATGCTGCATGGGCAAGGTCTCTTGCAAATGAAGGGAAGAGGAATTCTATCCCTGTTTTGAGTTGTGCTTTGATTTTCTGTGATAATGCAGGAAGTCTTGCATTCTGCACTGAGTTAAAATAAATTTCCTCTCTTAAAATAGATAAAGGGACATATTAAAGGAGACTTAGGTACTTTTACAACAGTAAAATTTCTCATGTACTTCTGTATTTTGTTGATAATATTTTGTGGAAGTGGAAGGGTGTTTGGATGAAGAGGCCATGATTTTAACCTGATAGAGTTACTCTCTGCCTGAATATCCTTTTAGCTGGTTTTGGATGACTTTTCTGTAACATGGATGTTGGCACTGGGCTGGGTGTTTTCTGCTTTAAGTGGATTTTTGTAATGCTAAATTCTTTTGAAATAAAAATAAAAAGTCTTGAATTTTACCATCCATTCTCCTACTACCTTGTTATTTTATACCATGTTTCTTGGTATTTTAGCATTTGTTGTAGTTGATTTCAGCAGGAGGAATTAGGCTAATTTGGGCTAAACAGGAATTACTGTTTATGAGTAGATTAAATGCTGTGAGACACTTCACTGAACTGGTGCTCTTATGCAGTCTCTTAACTCCTGTGGCAATATGGATTTACATACAGCTGTTCTTGCCAACAGATCCTCCCTTTCTAAACACTGGATTCACTTTTCTATCTTGAATTTAGCCAGTGCTATGTGAGAAAAGTACATACTGAGATTTATTGGTTGACTAACTTCTGCATTTGAAACTGGTTCTTTGAGCTTCTAGACAAAGCTTTCTGTTGATGATTTAGCCTTGAAAATTCTCATCTGCTGCATCACCTAAAAATTATTTTGAGGCAAAAAACCAGATAAACTGAAGACCATGCTAAAACAAGCTCACAGCGTTTGATATTGTATTTTAAATAGCACAAAAGCATATATTTATAAAAAATGCCAAGTGTTTCAAAGAGAATTTCAGGTATGTGTCACCCTGTTCCACGTGTGGAGGATGAAAAGGCCCAGTGCACTTTGTGTGGGGGCAGCTCTTGCCAAGTCTCCACAGTTCCTATAGAAAGTGCAGATTTTGACTTGTACAATTCAGAGCTGTGATTGAAAACAGCTCCCAGAGCAGAGCCATTGTAAATCAGTGTGTCTGTGTCCTTCCAGGGACTCACTTTTCCCAGTGCTGCCAGCATTTTTTTCATCTTGGCCTCATTTTGTTGGCAGCTGTGACTGCTGTGGTAACTTCCTTTAATGATGCTGTTCTTTCCAGGCTAGGATAAAACTCTTTTGGCCTTTCTTTAATATTTTCAATATCTGAATGACCTTAATGTATTTTTTTTCCACTTTGTTTGTGTAACATGTTAAGGTTTGCTGTTCTGTGTATTAAATAAAGTTGGATTGGAGGCACAGTTTTCCCTGGAAAGGCTGAAGTGACTTGGTAATACACTATTGCAGCCATTCTGTGAATGCCTCAAGTCTCTGCTCTCAGCTGTTCTGAAAATCCAAAAAAGAATAGCTAATCTCAAACAGAAGGGATATTAAAAGTCAAATTTACATTAGAATTTCAATCCTCTAACCTCCTGAAATATTCCCAAATATCAGTCAGGTATCTTCCTCAGTCAGGTTTTGTAAACTTGTAAAATCCTGTATTAGAAACCAAAATAAATATTTCTGCTTTCAAAGCAGTGCTTGCCAGGTGTGTTTTGAGGATGGCTAATAGCCTGCTTCCTTTGACTGTGCCTTCATTTCAACAATGACATGAAGCCTTTCACTCTTATGTGTAAATAATCATGTTACTTCAGGGATTCTGACATGTGGTTTTTGTGGAATTCTGCATCCTTTGCATTCTGGCTGCATTTGCTCAGTAAAAACTGCACACCCTTTATGAGCTTTATTCTCCCTTTCCCCAACAACCCTGGATGGACAGTTTGCCACCTTCCATTGTCTCTTTTCCTTTCTCCATCCTGATCCTTACATTACTAGAAATTTGAAAAATATATTTATATTTATCTTTTCCTCCCACTCTCTATCCAACATAAGAAGGACATGGACCTGTTGGAGCAGGTCTGCAGGAAGATGTTCAGAGGGCTGGAGTCCCTCTGCTCTGGAATCAAGATCAAATCAAGATTTAACTGTCTAAAAAAAAGGTTTTGCTTTAGATCCCCTGTGTGCTGAGGCTTCCTTACCTCCTGCAGCTGCAGTGTTTCATCTGGAAAAGCACAATGTCATGTGGGCAGAGGCAGATAAAAGGTCATGGAAAGAGTTTGTTGGTTAGGACAAAAGTTTTGGCAGTATTTGAAAGTTAGTGATGCAGTTTGGGAAATCTTACCAATTTTGCAGGTTCGGGTTTTACTGTGCAACATCTTATAATTTATTTAGAAAATGAATTGAACAAAAATAAAATCAAACTTTTCAAAAATCAAACTAAGACTTTTCAGGTGACTACTTTGTTCCCACATTTTCCATGTAAGACTAACACTAAACACTGGTTTAGAAATGTGTTCAACTTCTTTTTCAATCATTACACTACAGCTTTTTTTCTGCTTTCTCATCATTATTTTGGGTGGTTTCTGACTTCATATTCAAACAATACTAATGAAATGAAGAAAAAAGTGTGAATTTTAGGCTGTAGAATTGATACATCTGATTAAGACTGGGTTAAACAATCTATTTTTGTTTTATAGCACTGAAGAACGTGGAAGTCTTCTAACATTTTTCAGAAGCCTTTCAACATATGCTGAGTGGTATGAACATCGTAGACACACCTTCCTGCATTTCAAGGTACTGTTTATCAAGCCTTTATTTATATAAATATTTACAATATTTATTGCTTTAAGTAGTTCATTAAGGCAGAGCATTGGAGGTGAAACTGATTGTCTTTGGCAGAATATGGATCTTAATTTTGTATGTGGTGAGGAAGAGAATATTAGCTAAAGATTTGTGCTGTGTTCCTCAGGGGTGGAGGAAAATAAGTCTGTGCCTTTCTGTGAGGGAGTAAGGCAGTTTGCTCTGGTATTATATTTTATTTTGATTTTTAAAAAAAGGGGAAAAGAAGAAATTAAAAGAAAATAACACTTGTAGTCTTTGGCATGTAAATGTTGGTTTTGAAGGATTAGATCTGTTTCTCTTGAAGATGTGTCAGCATGTGTTTGGGTGAGAGCACTTGCAGTTCTGGAGTGTTTTACTTGCATGGGAAATAAACTGTTCCTCCCTCCTAACTGGAATGTCGTATTTGAACTTAGTTTTAAATTATCGATATTTGGCTTGTTTGTTTTGGCTTTGGGTTGGTTTTAGGATAAACAACTAATCCTTGGAGTAAAAATACTACAGTCTTACAGACACAAAACATCTTACACCATGCCTTATGTTAGAGGAGGATGTTTAGCTGCTTAATCATTTGTGGTTTCTTAGCTGAGTTTTATTTACCTCAAGAATTTACTGCATTAAACTTGACACCATGTTTACTTTCCAGCTGTAATATCAAGTGGAACTGCATTGTTTCCTGTTTTTTTTATCTTTTAGGCCTTTGAGTTCTGTGCCAGGTGATTCCATTTCTATTATCCAAACAACCAGAATAGAGAAAAGAGTTCCATTTTCTGATAGTGTTAAAAAAGAATCCAGTCCTCAACTGAGCAATGAACTGGCATTGCCTAATCCTGCTGGTTTTTGTATAAGGGCTTTTCTCTAATCCCTCTAGAGAAAAGGTAGAGCACCAAGAGCTTTAGGGCTTTGGGATTGTTTTTTTCCAGCTTCACTTGATGCTTTCTGATCCACAGATCAGCAGTGACTGTGGTTCCTGGGACAGTGATTTGGTGAACTGTTGTAAACATTCCTCATTTTAAAATACAAGAAGAAAAATAAATAGAAAGGAGATAGATTTGGAGACAACTTTTAAATTGTTGTTATATAAACAGTTTTTAGAAGTATTTAGATGTTGAGTATAAACAATGAAATGATCTACTAATTGCTAAAAGATGTGTGAAGATAATTCACTGAAGACATTACAAGTTTGTCAATATTACAGATGTTCTTTCTAAAGGTATTTTTATTTCCATAGACAAAGACAAGGGTGAAGTTGAAAGGAAAACCAATTTGGGAGAATATTTACCAAATGTAACTGACTGTGCTTATGAAGACTATTTTAGGCCTTCTTATTTCAGCTAGCATTGTTAATTATTTCATTTAGAAACAGAAGACATTCTCAGGTAAGAGAATTAAAGGGTCCAAAGAAAAAATCTAACAGTTCAAAGAACTAGATTGCCAAGGAGAATGGGTATTTGTAATTTAATGATTTTAGTCATTTGTGTGAAGGCAATTAGACATAGGTTGTTAATATATGCATAAAACAACTCAAGAGTCTATCCTGTTGACATTCACACTTACACAACATTGAAAAGGAGTCTGTAAGCTTGTATTTATTTTTTCCCCCTCCCTCCTCTCTAGACAGCAAGTGTCTAGGCAGGTGACTCTACCCTGTTTTAGAGAGAAGACTGTTTGGGGTGGAGTCTTGGGTTTATATCTTTTCTATTAATCTGTTATCTAAATGAAAATTGCCAAGGCTTCTAAGTAGGAATAAAATAGTTTCTGATACTTTCCTCAGAGTGTTGTGTAAAAACACCAAAAGTAGGTTATTTTTTCTTTCCTGTTTTGGTACTTGAGAGGAAAAGAATAATGTAGAAGTGAATGAGTACTTTAAGTAATATGGAATGTTTTAAGATTAATAACAACACAAGATCAATTCAAAATAGGTTTTGAAGGAGCAAATGGAGTGTTCCCCAAGTATTCTGCATGGCAGGTGTTGCTGTTGTCACAATAAATATGTGTAAAATGGATTTACATCTGCAAATAATCTTCTAACCTTAGTCTGCTGTGAGGCTGAACAACTGGACCACGTTGGCAAGGCTGGAAGCTTGACAACAACAGCTGGTTGTTGAAGCTGATACTGATAGACAAGAACAAAAATTCAAGTTTTATTGGAAATACAGAACAGAAATGAGTGATAGGAAAAAAAATAGAATGGTTTACATTCAGCTTGATACTAGTACTGGTCACACAAATGGAAGCCTTTCTCACTTCATGTTTTGATTAACTTGCTGCAAATGGGGAAAGTAAAGTAAAACACATCAGATATCTTGGTGCCTGCATGAGGCATTCAGAAGGTACCACTTGTCTGCTCTGGGTTGCTCACAAAGCATTAAGAGCATTAATTAGCTTTACTGATGATAATTAGTTTCAAAAATATATACAACATTGTAATGTGAAATTAATTGTGTGGTAGTGGGTAGGCTTTAGAATGTTTCCATGTGTGTACATATTACAAAAATGCATATATTTGTGTACACACATTTTTGGTGATACTTACTGATCCTGTTAATTGAGGAAAGAGTTTGTTTTAGTAGCAATGGTTTGTGACAAGATCAGAGGCTGCTGCTTATGTAACATTATTACATTACAGCCATGTTTTTTCCATCTTAGGCATTTATCACAAGAGGCATGAGAGAATTGATGGTTTTAATTTTTTCCTAAAAGAACTTTGGCTTGACATTGGAATGTATCTTTGCATGCTTTGAAGTTGTTTTTTATGTTTTGCTAAAAACCTGGGAACATCAAAGTTTTATGACTTATGTGGAAAATGAAAACCAAGTATTGCTGCTGGACTTGGTTTTGTTCTCAGTTAGGACAATGGAATTTCCTTCTTGTTACACTAAATAACTTAAAATGGAAAATATTGGGGATTGCTGTTTTGCTTGGGTAATGGGTTCAGGGCAAAAATATGTGTTCAGAATTAAGTGGGCATCAATTCCCCAAAGCACAAGCACTAACAAATGAAGGCTTAGCTAAATAAGATAAATACAACTAATACAAAATATCTTGTAAAATCAGTATTCTAGATGTAGTGATACATCATCATGCATTTGATGCTTAACTATTTCTACAAATTAGAATCTATAATAGCTTCAAAATTAGTACAAAGTTGATGTGGTAATAACAAGCACACCTTTGGCATCCATTTGTCTGGAGGCTTAACACCTGTGGTAGGTATTTGAGGGGAGAAATTGGATGTCAAAAATGTAGTGAATTAAAGATATTTAATTTATTCACAACAAAAATAGTTGTGAATTAAAGATATTGTGCCCTTTATCAGTGATGTCCAGTTTTAGATGAACTGACTGTCAAGGCCTGCACATGTCAATTTGTGGTTTTAATACACTGCAGAGGTTAAAGTTATTGAGTGAAATGCTTGAAGTTAACTCTGATTTCAGATATAGAATAATTTTTTTCTTTTTAATTAAAAATCTGATATGATTTTTCCCTAGTGATCAGTATTGTTGTACAAGGGTAATTCTCTTTCTTTGCACTGACATCTAGATGAAATCATACTTATTTACATGTAAACACATGAATTCAGCTTTGCTCTTAACTGTATTGTCACATTTCCTGTTGAGAGAAGCTGTGGAACCAAGGTTTGGTCTACATCATTAGTTAATAATTAAGATATTTGAGTCTATTATGCTGTACTTAGACTATTGTTTTAAAATGGGAAGCTGGTGTTAGAAAAACAGCTCTTGTGAGAACAGCTCAGCAAAACATATGTATTTTACTTAAAAATACTTTGAGTAAAAATAAAACTTGTGGTTGTCAAGGCAAAATAGTAGAAGGAAATCTAAAACATCCTTGAAAAGTTCCAGTTGCCATGTTGCTTGGTGTACTTAGCCTAAATAGGAGTTATTCTCATTTCAAAACAAATGTCATCACTCAATAGGAGTTACTCTCATTTTCAAAAACAAATCAAGTTTTTAAGGAAACTTTAATGAATTTAAGCTTTGAGAAGTTTTGTTTCTAAACATAACTTCCTCTCGTATGCATCTTCATCCAATACACCTTTGAAGGTCAGCTGAAAAGATTTCATTTCAGATTAAAACAGTGGGATTGCCATTCAGAAGTATTTTTTTCTTTGGCTTGCTCAAAGAATATCTTGCATTTATCTGAAAGTAAAATGTGGTGATTGTTCTGAGTGCTGGTAAAGAATGAGAACAAGCAGTTTTGTGTGATTTTTACCTAAAAAGTGTATGTGGTGAAATAAAAGTTGGGATGATGCATGTGCATATATATATTTTTACACTTCAATTACCAGAGAAGATTCTGAAAGCATGAGGGATGCTGTAACTATGGAAGTGACTGGTTTGAAATGGTTATTTCAGTGGAGAACATTTCAACCTAGCAGAAGGTGCTGGGTACGCAGGGCAGAGAGCATTAGTAAGGGAGAGGATATAAGCTTGTAAACAGAGGGAGAAGTGCTCCTTGTTACCATGCCTGCCTCTGGCATGTGGAGTGACACGAGCAGGGCTAGTAGTAGGTTCCCACAGGCAGCATCCTGAGGCAGGAGAAGGCATTGACGTGCTTGGCCAGGACGATGGGGTTGCCCTCCATCCTTATCTCGTCCATGCGCGTGCGGATGTAGCGCGTGTTGTTGGACTTGCAGAATGTGTCGTCCGTGATGGTGGTGATGTTGTTGTACTGCAAACCAAAATGTTTTTATTGATAAATACACAGGTGCATTGTTGATTGTGAGGCTGGCTTTTTAGTGGGTCTTAGAGAAATCCAGCAGCAAGCTCGGAAAAAGCAATTTCTTCTTAAGTGTCTGGAGTTGTAACATTTCTCCGTTTCTAAAGGGAACATATGCAGGTTCCCAGGAGAACTTTGACAAAGAATGTAAATAAGCAAAAGATGTTTTGCTAAGGTATTTTCCTTGGCCAATGAAAAAGCTTCATCCTTGTTTGTTTTCATATATTGTGGGACACTGTGCTGCTCATGGACAGACACAGAGGGACAATCTCTCTGAGCAGCTGCTTGCCAGAGAGAGAAAAAGCTTTCTTGCTTTCTTGCTTCTGCATTTTGCACCTTGCTTGCTATGCTTGTGTGAAATGAAACTAAATAATAAATACAGCCTTCTGAAAATCTATGGATATGGAGTCTTTTTGTGGGTCAGGCCCTAGCATTAGGGCTTCATTGTTCCCACAGTTGATAAAATACTGTAGCTTAATTTTGCCATTTCCTATGCCCGATTTACAGAAACTAATAATAAATCCTTGCATGGGAATGAGCAACTTCTGAACTTCTGGATAGTTGTGGCCATACACATTAGAGGTAAATTGTTTTCTTCAGAGGTTCATTGGAAAACTGTAGTGGGAACTGTTTTAAACCAGAACAAGTTTGATTTGAAGTGTAACTACTGAGGCTTGTCCTAAGGGAATGTTAAGGAAATGCTTTGGGAATACCTGGAGGTGAAGAATGCGCAGACTCTCTGGTAAGTTCAGGGGAACAGATTCCAGTGCGTTGTGTCCTAAGTAGAGGTAGGCCAAATTTGTGAGCTTCTGTTAAACACAAAGAGAGGTTAATAATGCTGGTGTTACTTGAGCTTAAGTAACTCATGCCTGTTAAGAACATCAATAATTTTTTCTGATCACATAGCCTGTAAACTGATGTAACAAAATCCATTCTTTAGCCGTGGATGTTGGATTCTGTTCTATCAAGAAATTCATAGAACAGAACTTCTATGTTTGGGAAGTTTCAGTGTCAGCATGTTGGTTATAAAACTTGAGACCACTATAAAATACTATACATACATTGTTTATTAGTATTTCTGTGGTTCTCAGAACTGTACTCGAGCCATCGATTTTTGAATATTTTTTCTTTACGTGCAAGAGAGAAAGGAAATTGGTAAGGTATTTAATAGAAAATTCTTTTCTACATGAAGGACATGGGAGTGAGTGCACATTTAAATGACTGATATTCCAGACTGCCTAAAATGCAAAGCAACAGCTGGAAAGCTTCATCATTGTAGTTTGTTTCTCAGATTACAAAAAATGCAGAAAAATAATTTTGTGGCAGACTGAATAGTCTGGTTACTAATTTTGTTTATTTTGGTTACCTAAATTATTGGGTTTTTCATTACCTTGAAAGCATTTGCTTTGATTCCTCTGCTCTTGATTCTGTTCTGGTTTGCATTAAATGTTGTTAGTTTGGGAGGTAGAACAGGAAGTTTTACAAGTCGGTTTTCAGCAAGAGAAAGTTCTTCCAACAGCAGAAGCTTTGAAAAGGCTCCATCTTCTATTTCTTCTATCCTATTTCCACTAAAATCAATTCTTCTCAAGGTAGCTTTACACAAAAGAAATGAAAATCTTAAGTATTGACTTTATAATGACATGGCATGTGAAATACCTATGGCTGTATATGCAAACTGTTTTACTGTTGGCTGCAGCATCCAAATTGTGATCTACAAATGCAAATATTATTCAAAGGAATAAAATTGACATTGGGATTTTTTCCTGGTTTTAAATTGAAAAAAAGAGAAATGCTCTGAATCCTTCTTTTTGTCTTAGAGATAACATGACTTCAGATATTCATAGAATTTGTCATGCTGTAGAGTGAGATAGCTGGGAGAGCTATCCCTGGAGCATTTGAAGGAAAAATAATACCTGGTCATTTAAGACTGGCTGGGATGCAGACCTGACTTTTATTTTTAGCAATCTGCTCTCTCCCAGATTGTTTGGGAAGTATTAAGACATTTACATGATGCCTTAGGTTTTAACTTTTATATTTTTCAAATCCTGTTCTGCTAGTGTGACTCTGAAGGTTCCTGTAGCTTGTTAAGTGCTGTTCTCTATGCTAAGATAGACATAACAAAACCTCTGTAACTTGCTCTCTGGTGACACCCAGAACAAGAACTGTAAACCTTCACCTTGGGGAGGGAGGGGGGCAAGCTTGGGCAAATTCCATCCTTGCCTGGCTTCTGCTTGGGGAATTGATGCTGAGATCCAAGTGGGAAGAACTCGGGAGCTGTCCTTGTCCATGTTGGGATGCACTGAGGCAGGAGCCTCTGGAGCCCAAAGTGTGCACCTGAAAGCCTTTCCAATAAAATACCACCTCTTTTACTTTATTCCTGTCTAGTCTCTGTTTCTAGGTAGCCATTTAAGCCATAGTACAGCATCCAAAATGCGCTTCCATTTTGCCTTTACAATTCCCGATGTAAACCAGAACTGGAACTTGGGGTGTCACTTACTGATGTAAACCAGAACTGGAACTTGGGGTGTCACTTACTGATGTAAACCAGAACTGGAACTTGGGGTGTCACTTACTGATGTAAACCAGAACTGGAACTTGGGGTGTCACTTACTGATGTAAACCAGAACTGGAACTTGGGGTGTCACTTACTGATGTAAACCAGAACTGGAACTTGGGGTGTCACTTACTGATGTAAACCAGAACTGGAACTTGGGGTGTCACTTACTGATGTAAACCAGAACTGGAACTTGGGGTGTCACTTACTGATGTAAACCAGAACTGGAACTTGGGGTGTCACTTACTGATGTAAACCAGAACTGGAACTTGGGGTGTCACTTACTGATGTAAACCAGAACTGGAACTTGGGGTGTCACTTACTGATGTAAACCAGAACTGGAACTTGGGGTGTCACTTACTGATGTAAACCAGAACTGGAACTTGGGGTGTCACTTACTGATGTAAACCAGAACTGGAACTTGGGGTGTCACTTACTGATGTAAACCAGAACTGGAACTTGGGGTGTCACTTACTGATGTAAACCAGAAGTGGAACTTGGGGTGTCACTTACTGATGTCGGCGAAGTCGGAGGCTGCGATCCTTTTGATCTTGTTGAAGCGAGCATAAAGATAAGCAGTCTCCTTGGGCAGGGGGGGCACGGCCTCGATGTCGATCTCCTCGCAGTACACGGAGCCGCTCAGGCACACGCACAGCAAACACGTGGGCAGGTCTGCCAGCAAGGGGGTTCAGCACTCAGTCACAGCCTACTCAACTCACTTAAGCTTGGTTATTCCAAATAGTGAATTTTCTGGGGTCTTTTAAGATTTCCCGTTGTTAGGTTTTTAAAAAATTCTATTTAATGTTCTCAACTTGGTTTGGGGTTTTTTGGATTTTTTATTGTGAGGGATTTCCCTGTGGATAATCTCTGTTCTTACATGAGCTTGTGAAATGCTATTAATCGACCCAAATTCAGTTTAAATCTTTACTTGGCTAAGGGTATGGTGAATATGACAACTGCAGGTCTCTGGCTGTGTTAAATACCACATTTGGAACCATTCTTTAGAAAACAGAAACCCACGAGGAGAAACACCTGGCAGTGCACACATTTGGTACTATCATTGCATTGGACCATTTCTGGCAGGTCACACATTATTCTGTATTTTTCCTAGCAACTATTTTGTCTAAACCTTTTGATAAAAACTCCAGCATTTATATTTATTTTATATATATATAGATATATATATTTTTTAATAGAGCCATAAAATGGTTTAAGTTAGAAAGGACATTAGAGATTATCTCATTCCAGCTCCCTGCCACAGACAGGGACAGCTTCCACTAGACCAAGTTGCTCAGAGCCCTGTGGACAATCTCTTAGCAGATTTACACTGAGATTTTTACAGCTGTTGTTTTAAGCAGAGAGAGAAACTTTTTGTAACATAATTTGCAACCATTGTGGTCCTGTTCCTCATGCACAGTAGTAAAGTATCAGTAACTTCTGCTTTGTTCTAATCTTTCATGCCAGCAATATTCAAATACAGATAATGAATGTGGCTTTGAATCCAGTGCTGTCACCACTGCTGGGTCTTGTGCTGTGTTTTGTATATTTTGAGAGCTTCTGTTGGCTCCCACCCTGGTGTGTCTGCAGTGCAGACAGCAGGGTCATCCCACGGGGTAGCTGTCACTCCCCAGCAAAACAGGACCTTCTACAAGCAGTGAGGAGTTAGAGAAGCAGCTGCTCAATCCTGGGAAGCCAACCCCCACTACCTGTAACAGTAATTCTTTTTCTTACAGCAGCACTGCAGAGAACACAATGAAGATTTTGTCGTTTAGCTTTGTGAATATCATAGTTTTTAGGCTTCAGAGTTCTGCCCAATTTGGTGGTTTGTTGGTTTTTTTTATTTAGTGGCCTGTTTTTCGTGGAAAATGTTCATCAAACAATGTTGTCACTGTTAAAAAGGCAATAGTTTTGTGCTTGTCTGTCTAGAAGCTCTGATGTTCTTGGAGACTTGATCAGCTTTTGATGGGTGCTTGTTGACAGGTGCTGTTTGGCAATAATTAACCTTGAATTAGCAATTTGGTGTAGATTGACAGTCCACTGGTCTTGCTGAATCATCAGGTATTTTTGGAAGTTTAGATCACAGACACACAAAATAAGTGTGTCTTTTTCTCACTGCTCTGTTTGGCAGAGCCACTTTGTCCTTTTCATGTGTAGAGAGCATTGGGGCTCGTTAGGAGAAACCTGGACAAGGTGTACCCAGAGCCTGTAGGAAACTTGGGCAAGTGAAGAATGTTCCTGATGTATTTTAAACATTGATCATCAGATGTGAACTTTGAAAATAGCCAATTCTTCAAATAAATCTATTGAATTAATTCAAGTACATCATATTTCATCATCACTTGGTTAAACTGTGGAACTTACTGGGGGGTGTATTTTGTTTTTCTTAGTTGTCCTACCTAACTTATTTAACTTGGGTACATCTCAAAGGCAAATATGACTGGGTATGTCTGTGGAGATTCTTACAAACTGTGCTTTGTGCATTCAGAGTTTACCTGAGGATCCTTTAAATTTTTCAGCCTGCTCCATCAGAAGTTAGGTTTTCCACACGAGATATGAAAGATATTCATAAACGAAAAGATTAATTCTGTAGCCCTCGTCATCCTTTGCACACTAGATTTGCATATTAAAATAGATTCTTTTGGATATCTTAGACATGACAATGTTCATATCAGTTAACTTACTTGTATCCTTTGTTGGTGGGACATCGAGTTGGCTGTCATCACTTTGCAGTATTAGGGAAGTGTCGAGAGAAACATTTGTTCCATCCTTTGTGAGAGAACAAATATTATTTTAAACCACAAATTGCAAACAAAAAAGCCACAGAGCATTACAAGGATCTGAAGTAACATCTTTTAAAAGTGAGCTTCCTACAACACACTTTCTTCTGGCACTTAATTTTTAAAATGCTCTCACGGGTTCAATGATTAATGTTATGTATTGTCACTTTTATACATGAACTGTTCACTTTGAAAGGCAAGAAGGGAAGGTGCTGCTAGTGGTCTGTAGAAAACTCAAGTGTTTTAGAAAAGGACAGTAGACACAAAATAGAAATAGAAAATACAGACTACATGGTGGGAAGGAATATATAAGTGGTGGGTGTTTACAAACAGTAAAGTTTTGAAGATCAAGATTTTGCATAACATGCCAAATTCAGTAGGATTCTTGTGAGTGTAAGTTATATTTTGTTGTTGTTTTTCCCAAATAATCTCAGTAAAATGACTGAGATATCAGTGCATTTAAAACTATTCAGAATTCCTCTTGGAGATAGTCATTGCATCTTTGCAATTGCAGGACAACTTAGTTTATAAACATATTCCTTGTGGTATTGGCTGAAATTGAGTGATTTGTTTCCATGAACTGCGTGGAAGTTTGTTTTAAGGTGTGGGCTGCTAACAGAAAGGGCCTCTTGTGATGCAGGGACAGTAGTCAGGTTTTCACTGGATACAGGAGGAATTTCAGAGAATTACCTATTATTCTGTATTTACAGTATAGATACAGTGGCTTATACTGTGATTTACATGTATTAAAGTTAAGGGCATTTCAGGTTGGTTTTGGTTTGCATCATTTGTTTGGGGTTTTTTTTGATGGGGAATATTAATAGGACAGAAGAAGACAATCTGTTTTTTGGTGTGTGTGGCTATTGAAAACATATGCAGGATGGAACACTGTGACATGTGGAGGATGTTTTGCTTTAAACATGCATAAGGATCAGGCCCTGGCAGGAGCAAAGTGCTCTGTTGGAGAGCTGCTTGCACACTGGGAGTGCTGACAAATGAACCCCTTTAAGTTTTTTTAATCCCCCCACTCTCCCCTCCTTCAGGCACACAGGTAAGGTTCATCTGCAAGTGCAGTGTGCAGCTAAGAGCTGGCAAGTTACTTCTGATGCCGTGTTTTATTTGGTATTTAGTTGCTTGCGTGTACTTTACTGTGGGAATTTTTGTATTCTGCAAAACAAACCCCTCAGGCTTGACATAAAGCCTGAGAAACAAATATCTTGGCCAGCCTCTGTGATTTTGACCCCTTTTTAGCCTGTGAATCATCCATGCCTTGGCTCTTCCCTGCGTCTGCCTCTCCAGACTCTGGCTTGGGCTAGGTTGGTTTGCCCCTGTGAAGTTTTAGGTTCTCGTTGAGGATGTTGGCAGCAGTTTGGTTGTGCTGGGTGGGGAGAAGCTGAGGGTGTCAGCTCAACAGCTGCACTCAGCAAACAGCAAATCTCACAGCAGCTCTCTGCAGAAGGATTTAGCTCACATAGGTTGGTTAGGCACATGAAGATGTGGACCTTGAGGTGTCTGTCCCAGTGGAGACTTCTGAGTGTGTGGACTGGTAATGGAACAGCTGCACTTGTATGGCTACAGCTGGTTTGGCTCCTGAGGGACATTTAATAACATTTGCTGACACAGTTTGTCTGTCCCAGGTGAAGATTTCTAGCACAGTCTCCTACTTGAGCCATCAAAGAGTCTGCACGGGACTTGTTAGCAGAATGCAATGTATCACTGATCTCCACCAGTGGGAAATGTCACAAGAAATTATAACTGGTAATTTGCAGAATACCATTAAATCCCTAAAATTAAAAAAATATTTGCTGATCAGCTATAAAAATTCCTAACCATGGAGAATCAGTGCAGAAGATTGTTTGGATTATAACCACAAGTTCATTACTTGCATATCTAAGGAATGCACTGAAGGAATATTGGCCTACTTGCATACTTAATTTCCACCTGCCTCTTGCACTTTACTGCCCAGACAGAATTACTCATACAAAGCCACACTAACACATCTAAATACTGTAACCATCTTCAAATTTCTGTAAAATAATTTATTCATCTTGTAATATAAAGGTCAGTAAAGCTGGCAGTTTATATTCAATGAAATGAGTTTGTCCAGATGTGAGACAGCATCTAATTGGGTGGTTCTGTTCTCTTGTGGAAATTAGGATTTTGTGTTTTGAATTGCTCAAATTTTATTCAAGACTGGTGTGGCTGTGGTTTCAAATAATCATAGTAATCAATTTCTTCTGATGGTTTTAGTAAAAGTTTTTTTCTGTGTGTTCAAGCATACAGTAAGGAGTTAAATTTGTAAACAAGATAGATTTCTGACTGGGCATGCTTGAGGAAACGTTTGGCAAGCATTTCAGTTCCAGTTAACACTTGGAATTGGGGAGTAAAATTGCAATAAATGAATAGAAGATCTGTTTGTGCACTCCATGGTTTCAACTGGGAACACTGGCACTTGTGTCGACGTAGTTGTTGCACATAAGGAACTCATTTATTATTTTGCAATGAAAACATGTCAATGGAGAACTGACCTGATGGAAATAATGACTGACTACATTCCTAGAATTATCCTAAGCAGAACTGTTGGCCTTCAGAAGACCTCCAGCTTATAGCACTGCCAGGAGGATTTCCATTTGTCTGTGGCACATCTGTTGGCACATTTCCATGTAGGTATACTCCTTGTTGTTCCTTTACTGAAACAGCAGCAATCTACTGCAAACAGTTTATTAATTGGTGTCATCTGATGCTGTGCCTAGCTGGTTAAAGTTAACAGGTTTAGTATTTTTTAAAAACTTACTTCTGAGTGGATAGTCACTGATTAGTTAAGAGTCATTAATATAGTGCTTTTTTTCATGGGTTTATGAAAACATGTTACTTCATCACTGTGGCAGATGTCAGATTTAAAAATACCTTGGACATTTTTTTGATATAAATATGTAGCTGTTTGTTTTAGTCAAACAGTGGAAAGCTGTAATTTAAGTAGATTTGGGAAAATATTAAAAAGGTATGCAAAAATTATTTTTCTATATTTGGGCTGCAATTTTTTACTTACTGTCTTTTGCTGTTTTATTTTTCTTGCTTATCAGACTAAGTTATTGTAAGCAGTACAGTTAATATTAATGAAAACCTCCTTGTGCTTTTCATACTGGGCTGTTACCACTTGGCTTGGATCTGTGGTATTTTCCTTGGCAACTACTCTTGGGACAATTGCTGCTGGTTTTTCTCCCTGATGGGTGTTGTATCTCCTTCTCTTGATGTGCACTGGTTAGGTCTGAATGGAGGTGTGAGGTTTGTAACTGTCCCTGGCAGCTGAAGCTGTGGCACTTCACTTAATTCTCCCCTGGCTTTGTGTCTTCTCCTTTTGTAGTGGAATTCAGAGGCAGGAATGTGGAGCACCCAACAAAATCATTTTGTTTGGAGATGCTGCTGAGTGCACTGAGATGTAGGGGATATTCTCTTTATTAAGACCCTCAAAGTGTTAACAGTGTAGGTGCCTCCTGCAGCACTGGACATTCTATAGAAGTTTGGGACTGCTGAGCTGTGGAGCTGTAAAAAACCCAAACCACCCACCCCTGAGAAACTTGATAGTTTGGCAAGTCAAAAGCGAAACTGGTTTATACTGTCAGGTTATGTTCAATAAAAAGGGGATTCCAGTTATTATTTTGATACTAAAAAAAAATAAATTAAATCACCTTCCGTGTTTTTAAGCAAACTTACTGAGTTAATACAGTATTGCTCAAACTGTTGAGCTAGTAATGAATACATCCTATTCTTGAAACTCTCACAATTGCAGGCCCATAAGTACAGCAGAGTTAAAATGATGCTTTAGCCTTATTTGTGCAAGCTTGCCTTCTGTGGCTGACTCGGATTGTAACAAGGGTAATATTTTTGTGGTTTTAGTTGGAGTAGCTTTCCCTGTGTCTGAACTCATTGTATGTTTTCCTGTTACTTTAACACTTTTCCATCAAACTCACATACATGCACATAACACATTTCTCATATAATGCTTAGCAGTTAAAAGTATTAAAGTGAAAATATAAATAAATTACCTTTCTCATATCCTTTTTCATTTCATAATCCTGCTGGGTCAGGCTTCCCATGGAAACATCTGTATCATACTCATAAAACTGGAGTGATTCTTGCTGTAGAGGTGGTGCTGGATTTACCAAAGGTACAAACACAAACAAGAAAAAAGTAGCCTGCAAAGTCTCCATTCTTGCCCAGAACAATGTATGTGGCTTTCAGTGAGCTGCTGAAGATCTGCTCGTGCCTGGACTCTGGAGAACACTTTCTTTGGGACTGGAAATGAAAATGCAATCCATCAAAACAATATTTAAAGCCTAGAGGACTTGTTGGCAGTGGTTTCTCACACATAAGGAACATGGAACAACTTTTAACTCTTGATATCCTTTAATTAGACTCTAACTTTATAAAATCTGTTCTTAACATGAGAAGAAACTGGGAAATAAGGAAATAATGAAAATATTATCTTAATTGCATTTGCTAATTTCCCAATTTGTTATTTTTGTTAAAAGCAGAGGATTTTGTAAATATAAAACATTTGGCATGTATGTACATGAAATAATTAAAATATGTGAGGTTCAAATGCATTTTTCTTTATTGGCAAAATAAGGATTTTTCAAACCTAAATGCTCTATAAGAATAGCCTCTCATTGTCTTTACTTTATATTTGAGGCTAAAGAAGAGAAGATAACTTAATACCCTCAGACTATTGCACAGGTTGTGCACTTTTCAGGCAAGAAAGGGGAAGATACTGCAAACATAATCTTTGAAACATTACAAATATGCATGCAGTACTTTAAAAAATAAATCTTTGCACAGGATTTTTCTTCTCCTTACTGTAGTTTTATTCAAGCTCTGGGTTAATATACTTTTAGGAAAAAAACACACTTACCTTTTTAGAGGATTCTAAGCTCTTCAGTCACAAACCAGATATCCTTATCTATAGTTACTCTTTTGTCAATGTACTTTAGCTTCAAGCTATGAATTACATCCAAATTGTTGAAATGAATGCTCTCTCACAGTCTGACAGTCTGAAGAGTGCTTTCCATGGGGTAAAAATGCTTTGCCAGAATTCTCTCCCCGGGGTGAGAGGTAATATCCTGAGCAGGGGGTTGTACTTTGCATAACACTTGCAAATGCTAAGCCTGTGTAGCTCATCCTCCTTTTGGTGTCCTTGTTAAAATGGCAGCTTTGTGGTGATTTGCTCTTTATAATTGCTGAGGCTTTTTCTGTAAATCAAATATTAATTGTGCAAACTGGAGGTCTCTAATAAGACATGTGTTATCCTTTTTGTGAAATGCTTCAGCCCAGAGACAAAGCAGCTGCTTTCTGAGACAGAGGTAGAGCCAAAACCCACGTCTGTTGTATTAGTCACATTTTGTGACTAGTAAAATGTTTTATTACAAGTTGTGTATGTTTAGAGAAGTTTCACCTACCTATGAAATGGAAACCTTTCAGTCTAAAGAGTTCTGGAAAAATATTCTCTGGAACTTCTGGTGTTTGTGTTGAAATTTTAAATAACCAATGTCTAAATGCCTCATTAATTGACTTATTAAACAGTTTATTGAAAAATTGGATTCACAATAAATGCTTGCTCTGAATAAAGTTCTGTTTCAGTTCTATAGATAACTCAGTAAACGCTGTCCAGGTGTAGAATTTCCATCTGAGCTACGAGCAGCAGTTTTCTGGATTTGTAAATCGTTTTTTCCTCCCCCATCCTTTTCCTCATCATGAATTTTTGGCAGTCAGCACAAATGGGAGACAGATGACCAACTTTGAAAGTTTATAGAGTAGCTTTCTCAAGTCTTTAAAAAGTATGTAGCAATAAAATCTAGTGGGAATATATCCAGACTTACATTTCTCTTTTATTGTCATACCTTTTTTTTCCTTTTTCTCTTTTTCTAGAGTAATATTGGTGATAAACTCTGGACCTTTTGGTGAAGTTTTCTTTTAAGTGCTGCCTTGTTTACCAGCCAAATGTCTGTAGTAAATCTGCAGAGTGACTACAGCTAGTTGCTCTCTAAAATCTTTTTGGGTTTATAATACTAACAGTTTCTGAACTCACTGGAATTTTATTAAAATGTCTGTAGTTTAGTTTATATGCAGATTTAACAGTGTGATAGTTTGGACCTGAAGCTTGCTCTAGGATAATTCTGTGATGATATAATGGAGATGTGAAGGGAAGAGGCTCAGTAATAATAGAAATTGGGCCCTGAATCCCATTGGATGTTCTTCTGCTGGAATAATAAGGACACCAGGAGTCTGGAAGTGGTTAAGCTCCAGTGTCAGTACCACCTTACCATCCCCTCTGGCTTCACACATGTCTGGGAAGTAAAAGCAGCTCTGCTTTTAACTTAACCTTTCCAGCTGCCACCCCTCTGCCAAATATCCAGGTTAACATTTCCTCTGTCTCTGGGGCATCCAAATGTTTCCAATGCTTGAATGTAATCAAAACATAACTATTCTAGGGGAAGAAAAGTAGTAAGTATTGAATAAAACATTAAATATATTTGTTATAGTCTTATGATAATTTATTTTGGAAGTACTGAAATCCTAAATTTCACAGCTAAGTACTTAGAATTTCTTAGGAATAGCTTTGTCTTTCCTTTACATATGACAACTTTAAAAAATGAGGGAAAACTACTAGATAAATGAATCTTTGAAAATTTAGGAATTCTTCATTCAAGGAAATTTGTTGGCTTTGATCTGTGGTAGGAGAAGAGGCTCCTAATTGTTAGGCAAGTTCAGGAACAGCTTCTGCACAAAACGCTGTGAAAAGTCTGTGTTCATCAGGGTTACAAGATTTTGGTTGTGTGCTTATCACAAAATGTTGTTGTGTGTACTCACTGCAATACAGACACTTCTCAAACTCATGAATATTCCCTTACAAACACATTCAAAGAGGGAGATGTTAAGTAGTTCATTTGGCATGATGTCATCAAGGAGTAGCCTGCAGTGCCAAATAAAGCAGCAGTCTTGTCTCATGGTTTGTCTTCATTGTCATGAAAGAAGAAAATATATCAGCAAATAATGTCAGATAAAACCAGTTTTTATCTGAGCATGTACCAGATGCTCAGATCCAGCACAGGGATGGGGATGGTACGAGTGGCTGCAAACAAGGAATGGGAATATTGCTTTATTCCTGCTCAGAGTGACTAGAAATAAGCACAAGATCCAAATCATGTGAGATGAATTATGTGCTTCATATGCACTGGCAGTAGGGGAGCTCACAGGAAATACCCTGGCAAGCAGGGAGTGCTTTCTAGGCACTGTTAGTGCTTGGAAATTGGATGTATAAGTGTCTGTTGCTTGGACTCTGGTTACAAGGATGGATGTTCTTGGAAGGTGGTTTCTTTTCTGGAAACCTAAGCCTGCTCTCTTGTTAACTCACTGAGCTCCCTCGTTTGAAGAGGGCCTTGATAATGTGTTCATGGTGTGTTTTTTGATTTCCCCTTGATATCTCATTTGTGCCAACTGATTTCCCCACCAAATACTTTCACCTGGAGTGTTAGGCATTTAAAAAGGTTATTTTTCCTAATTTTGTTGACAAGGAATCGTGACTTAAACTTGAACAGTAGTCATTTCTCTGTAAACTTGTAAGGATATAAAGTGTAGCTGAAGGTGTAAATGAACCACAAGACTTCTTTTCTTGTAGTGGATAAAACCCAAGCCAGGCTAATGGGATTGGATTCTGGTCTCTGGAGTCTGCTGTCAGAAAAACTTAAGGTGAAAAGGGTTGTGTACAGAGTAGGTGTAAAATCTGGTCTCCAGGGTTCCTTTCTGTCATGTTAGACAATGAAAAATAAAGATCTTTTAGGAGAGAAAAAGTGAGAAATTGGATGGGTATGGATGGCAGAGATAGGAAAAATATAAGAGAGCAAGACAGAAATGAGAGCAACTATCCAAACTATACATAATGCTAAATAAACCTTCAGCATCTGGGAAAGAATGCTGCATAAATGTGTGATATGAAATGCCTCAGACTCCTTCATTCCCTTCTGCCTTTTATTGAGGTGCTGATACAACATCTAAAAATAGTTTTAAGGCAGTTTAATGCCAGTGATGATGATGGGGTTGCATTTATTCTGGGAACTAAAAGTATCCCAGAGGGAGGAGGGAGCAATCTCCTTTGTTTGCTGGTTTGGGGTCTGAAGGTGGTGCTATAGAAGAGTCCTTGTGTAAAGCAAAATATATTCCAACTCAGCATCCTTGAGGGATGGAGGAGGTTCAGAGGTGGTGTTTAATGTACAATAAATGTCATCATGTCCTAGAGAGAAAACATACAACATTCCTCAAGATTCAATATCACTAAAAAAGTACCTGAGATGAAATAGTTATGCATAAACACCTCCAGTATTTTTAGGAAAAGTTGCAACAAT
>VZTN01013470.1:0-71202 GCA_013400515.1 Erpornis zantholeuca | reverse complement strand
AGATGATGAATTAATGCAATGAATTACAAGATTGTGTTATTATTTATTTTCCTTTCAAATTAATTAGGTTGTTAGAAATATAAATTACAGGCATAATGATTAAAAACATTTAAAATGTTTGAATTTGTGGAATTCCATAAGTTGCAATAGTGAATACACAAGTTGGCTTATAGCTGAGTAGTTCATGCTCTTGCAGCAGTACTGGAAAATTATTGTGAAATCTCTCCTGTGTATATTTTTTTGGTTGAAAATATAGTATGTTCCCCCTTCCTGTTTTTTAGGTAGGAAATGCCTGTGACTGTTGCTCTCAATGATCAGGCTGGGAAACAAAGAAAAAAATGGATTTGGATTGTAAAAGTGGAATGTGAATATGTTAAACTAAGTCAGAAAATGTGAACTGTAAAACATCTGTTTTCTATAAAGGAGTTTCTGTCCTCATCCACAGACTTTTTATTATCAGAGTACTGAAGCAAAGTGTAAAAAATATTTATCAGAAAAAGCAAAATATATTCCCAATTTTTTGAGGCTAAAGGGAGAAATGTAGACAGTTGGATTAAACTACTGTTATTTATCTTTCTTTGCTTTTTGTAATTACCTCGTGTGGCTGGCACTTCACCTGAATTGCTCATGGAGATGCAGAATTCCACATCAAGCTTTGTTTCTGTATTTTCTGACTATGCTGTAAACAAACTCATTAAGCTGTTTTATTGTTAGATTTTGCTGTTACTGATTAAATAAATAGCATGTTTAATTCTTAGTTTATGAATCTATTTCCTCCTTTAGAAATACGGTATAATCTGAAAGTAAATCCCAGAGCAAACATGAAGCAAGTGTGTTTTGAAATAATATCAAGGCAGTAGCAGTGAGGAGCAGTACCAGCATGTTACCATGGTTCAGAACAGTGAGAACATAGAACTGGCTGTGGAATTAATAATAAAATGTACAATATCCTGTCTCCAGCAATGCCCATAAACAGATGCTTTGGGAAGACTGAGAACAGGACCATCACATATGATCCTTGTCTCTATCCCATCTTTAAATGTTCCTCCATTCTCCAGCTGTTTTCAGCTCAGCACTTTTGTACCTCGTGTGTTTCCTTTAACAGCCTTTAATGGATCTCTTCCTAGGAACACAATTACTGTTCCAGCCTTTTCTCAACACTGTGTCTAAAATTGCTGCTGCTTCCCCTGTGTCCTCAGGTACATGGGACATATGAGCTGCATTTGATGGCTCCTTCCCTTGGACTGGAGCAGTCAATCCCCAAACCCTTGATGTTGATGGGACTCACAATTTTGTGGATCTCTGTATCCCCCCTCAGCCATCTCTTTGCTGCTGAGTCCTAGTGCATCCCATGCTGTTGATATAGAAGCCATTCCTTACCTTTGGGGTCCTTGCTCTAACACTTTTCCAATCATGCCCTGTGTAATTACACCTGAGGCTTTGGAAATCAATACTTAACTGTGTTTAATGTGAGCCACAGATTTATGGCAGTGTCTTGATGTCTTTTGTGTTCCATTTCTCTCTAGTTGCTATCTACGTCTGAGTTTCCTTTTTATGACTCCTGGGCACTGAGCCAGTGTTGTCACTGAACACCTATAGCTACTGAAGCTCTTCTGAGTCTTGCTCCTGAGTGATGTTGGTGAGGTCATCCTTCATTAGTTTTAATGTGAAACTAAGATCATCATTTCCATGGACATCACTTCTCATGTAACAGTGATGAGCTTTATTCACTGTTTTAGCATCCTGAGGACATTCTGCAGTCATTCTTCAGCAACACTTGGCAGTTGTTGTTGGCATCTCGCTTCACAGCCTGGTTTGTCTGTCTCTTGCTAGCATTTTAAATGGAATATATTCCAGCACAGGCCCTTTGCAAAGCTACCACCAGTGGGATCCCCTCCACAGTAAGAATTGACCATTTATTCTTAGGCTGTTTCTTATATTTTATTTGATTTTTGTTTGTGCTGTTGCCTCTTTATCCGTGTCATCTTAATTTCCCTCAAAAACTTTAGAAATTTTTGTAGGCTGTTTGGACCACAATCTCCCTTTTCCACATCCTTCATGATTCCCTCAGAGAACTCCAAGATAATTGCAAGGAAAAAACATCATGACTTTTACAGAAGGCATCCCCAGTGTTACCAGAGCAAATTGCACTCAGCTAGACTTCCATTAACCCAGTACTTTATTATAAATCCTCATTTCTCTAAGGCTACCAAGTCTTCAGTTCCCTGTCCACTGTAAAAGCCTTTCTGGAATAAATGTCCTATTTGCTATAGATAATATGATAATATTAATTGAAAGAAAAGTCAGTTATAATAGTTCTGTCTGTAATACAAATTTCATGTTCCACCTGAATGAGTCAAGTGTAGTAAGACAGCTCTGAAGTTTTCAATAATTTCCAGTTGGACTTTGAGAAATGCATATAACATCAATATCTTCTACTTTAAAACTAAAGCTAAGCTTTGTTTCATAAATGTTTTTAAAAAGCAGAAAGGTTGTGATGAAAGATGTAACATTCATGCTGCAATTGGTTAGTGTTCTTTTATTTTTAGAGTTGAGCAAGCCTTTCAAAAAAAGCCTCTATTTTAGATCTGCATTTTGTGCACCATTCACTCAAAATCTGAAATAGTTGAAAGGTTACCTAAGGTTATTATACTACATGTGTATATTAATAAAGCTATAAAGTTATAGATATATCTAAATTCTTGTATACACTGCACATAAATGATAGTGAGTACTTAAATGAAGGAATGAATACATGCATGTGTTCCTTATTCATAAACCCTGAGGTGTTTTAGACTGATAAATGTTAATAATTATTTTTTTTTTTCAAAAAGAGGATGACAAATTCTGTAGTGCTATGAATTTGTGGGGTGACCATAAAATATTTTGCTATGAATGCTGTATCTGTTTAGAATGCAGATAAGAAAAAGGGGAGGGAGAGAGAAACAGATTTCCTGAGTTAATTGGCTAAAGAGACAAACTTAACGATAGAATAAATTTTGTACCCACAAATTCTTACAACCAGTTGTCCTTAAAGACTATATATATTCTTAAAGGTTATATTCATAACTTTACAGTAAATCTCTTTCTCTTAAAAAAGTCATGAAGTATTTTCATTTTTTTAACAATTCAGTTGATACATCAGAAACTATGAAGATGAAGATGGGCTTAAAAAATAACTGAAATTCTAAGAGAAAAAATGAAACCTGCCTAAATTCTCAAATTCTACCAGAAATCTGATTGCATTATACTATAAGTGTAGGACAACTAAAAAGACTACACAAAATTATGCAAAGTTGTAGTAAGATTTATGTATTACTTGCAAACATTTCACTTTGCTGTTGAAAATGGGGATTTTTTTTTTTCCTCACAGCTAGTAAAGCTCAATCAGGGAAAAAGTGCTGAAAAGTAAAAAAGTGATTAAGAAAAAAAGCATTAAAGTGCTCTATAGTGTTATCTTCCCCTGTAGTTATCTGGATCTGTTTCTAGGCATAACATATAACAAAAATTTGCATGGCTCAAGGTTTTCTTCAGGTTACTTAAAGCAATGTCAATTCTACTCTGAAGCAGAATACAGCTGATTGGTATTAGCTGGGCAGAGGCAGAATCTAAAGGAATAGTTTAAAAAACCTGCAATTCTTCTCTTTGTTCCTGTTCTACTTAGTGAATAATTCTAAATGAAAAGATTACATTGCATTTCTGTGTCTTCTAAAATAACATGGGCTGAAGCACAGGGAAATATAAATGCTAATGGTTTGCTTGTGTTAGTGCATGTGCTTTTCCCTAGATCTCAGCAGCTTGGGGAAAGATTGTTTATTGCCTGTGTTAGTAGTAAGAAGCTGAAATCTGATTTGAAAGATTGTGATAGATAAAGGACAGCCAAAGAAGTGAATATTATAGTACAGCTTGTCAGGACACTTGAACCATAGTATGAGGAAGGTTTGAAGCTCCATATTTGTGATCTCCTTGTCCAATTGGAAGACAAAATATTTGTATTTCTGGGAGATGTCGAAGAACCTTGTGGAAGTATTTTATAATCTTACTCTCTTGTCCTTTCCCCTAGTGTTTTCTCCCTACTGTCAGCAGTAGGATCTAGGGCTGGCTGGGTTTTTTGCCTTAATCACATTGAATATGTCACTGATTGGTATCTTAGTCACTTTGCTACTGGATCACTTTACAACACAGAAGCTTTTGAGGTCAATTTTCTTTCACTTCGGCTGCTCACTCAAAGGTGAGCCCATCATCAACCCAGGTTATGTGTCAGGCTTTTATCTAATGCTCAGGTGAGTGCTCTTTGTTCCTAGTATTGTTTTTTATGCCAATAACAGGACATTTACCTACTTTAAAGTCCTATCTCCAGTTTATAGATGCATCTTGAATATCCCAAACTGTCCAGTTGTTCTAGGATAGATATTAGTAACTCAGACCAATGAAAAGTTTTCATGCATACTCATTAACAACCATTACTTCAATGATAGTAAGGATGAAAATAGCTGTCTTCTTCTTCATGATCTTCTTCTGTTTCTTGATTGAGCATTTCATGATTGTCTTCTGCTTCCTGGAATTCCTCTGGTGTTAGAAACCTCCGGAACACTGGTGTTCTGAGGCGAGTTGGCCTGCTGACAGTGACGTTTTGCTCTCCATAATAAATGGTTCTGATGAGAGGGAAGCAGAAGAAGGCATAGGAGCTGATGGGGCTCGTGAGCTTGTTCTGGTCCACCCGTATGTAGGTTAACTGATTGATGTTCAGTGGGTCCAGAGTTGGACACATCACAGTAACGTTGATGTCTGTAAGAGAGTGAAAAATATTCATTAAAATGCAATGGTTTTTTGCAAAAGTGAAACTTAGGTTTTGAAATTTAAAACAGAAAATATTTTTGTGGTGCACAGTAACACAACCCTTGTCTGTGTTTTAAATCAGTTTTGTAAATGACAATGGTACTGGTTTAGGGGCTTGCAAAACGTAAGGTTGTGGGGTAAAGAATTTGTAATTACTGGTTTATGTTAATGAAATAATTTTGTAATTCCTTTTCTCTGTATGTTTTTATCAGTTGCCAAAATCAGAAACAACTGTCAAAAGTATTCTGGCATATTGTATGAAAAACTGGTATTAACTCTTACAAAGAGTTGCGAATTAGAGATAAGCTTCAAAAATTAAATCCTCTCTGATTTCCAGTTAGTCTCAGATGCCTGAGGATGTGTTTATATTGCATCCTGAAGAAAATAGGATGATATTCTCCCCACACTCCTCCCACAACTAATGCCAAAGTCCACTAAGCTTATTGCTTTTTACGAAGTTTAACCATCAACCTACTTTCAATTTCGTTGCCTTCAATGTACAAATGCTGCAAACTTCTTGGAATATAGAACACTTGCTTCAATTTGTTATGTCCAAGATTAAGTTCTAGAAGGTTGGGTAGATTAAAAGTGTTGTGTGGAATGTTCTGCAGGTTATTGTGGGACATTCTTAGAGCAATGATATGGGGAAGTCTTCTGAAATAGTTTTCTGGGATATGTGATATGGAGTTATTTTCAAGAGAAAGATGCCGGAGAGATGATGGCAGCTCAGGAGGCATTGTCTGTAATTTGTTGTTGCATAAGTTGAGCTGCATTAAATTTTTCATGTTTGAAAAGGGTTTTTCTTTGAATACTGAGTCATCAAGTAAGTTACTGCAAAGGTCAAGCATGGTCATGTTGGTCAATCCTTCCAATGCATTTCCAGATAATTGGGAAATTTTATTGAAACCCAGCAGGAGTCTCTCTAGGGAGCTGGGCAGGGGGAATGGAAATTCTTCTAATTCATTATGTTGTAAATGAAGCTGCACTAAGTTTGAAAGTTTGGCAAAAACACCATGGTCAATCATATGGAATTTAATTTTGTTGTAGCTGAGGTTAATTTCCCTTACAAAGGTAACATTAGTGAATGGTCCTGCAGGCACAGCTTCAATGTTGTTGTTTTGCAGATAAAGTTGTTGGACATGACTGGGGATGTTTGGTATTGTCTTGAGCATCCGGTGGTCACAGTACATGGATAAGGGGAAAGCTGGTGGACAGAAGCATTCTTTGGCACACTCAACTGGAAAAGGAAAATGAGGAACTTCAACTTGGCTGTTTGGGTTAAAATAATATGGAAGTTGATGATCTGGCTCCCCACCATATTCATCCTCAAAATCATAGTCTTCATATTGACAAAAGACCAAAGCAGCCCAGAGGACGTGAAGGATCAATAGTTGCCTCAGAATCCCCATATTTAAATTTGTATGTTGTGACCTGTTGATGAGAAGAAACATTAAGTTTTAGATAGTCATAAAGTAAATAACAGAAAAGTTTTAAGAAGCAGCAATATACAATGAAGTAAGTAGAATAATGCCTTTTTTTGGCAACACTGTCTATGGCATTCCTAGCAAAACCAAGTTTTGATCTGTACCTTCCACATAAAAAACATAAACAAATTTACTGTCCTTGAAGTCAACAGAGGTTTTCTGGTCTGACTTCAGACAAGGAGCAGTTTTCTACCTGTGCTGTGCTTGGTACTGAGTGGTACCATAACAGGATTGTTTCTATAAAAAGAACATTGAATTAGAAGTATTATGTAAAATAGAAATTCATGTGGCTTTGCAAATTGTATGTTCTCTGGCATTTATCTGTCTTCCACAAAACATGACTGACTTAGTACCGTGTTAATGATGATATAATGTGATTTTTCTGTTCCCCTACATTTATTTAAAGCCAATACAATTCGACCATTGTGCAGTGCACATGGTGTAAAATCTTCAGTGCTAAGTTTTCTTTGTTGTCTCCTTGTGCTTCTGTAATTCATATTTTCATTAGAACTAATTTACCTTCCAAGTACTCTTCTGAGGTGCAATCCTGATGCTGTGAAAGGCAAATCATTTTGCAGGTCAAATTTCTGATCCTCAAAGCCAGACTAACATTTTAGAGCATGTTATGCAGTGAAAGGAACCCTGTTATTTGGCAGAATGAGAGTTGTGAATCATGTCAAGCTGTTCAACTTAAACACCAATGAGTCAAAATGTTACATTGCAGGTCAAACCACAGAAATCACAGAAAAATTTAAGAGACTTTGCTCAGTATAGTACAAGAACCCTGAAGCAGAGAGAGAAAAGCAGATTTTCTCAGGTTTTTTTCATATATGTTTCGTACCCAAGGGACTCTGTTTCCTTGTTAATCTCAATATTTGTTTACTCAACACTGTCAGTGTTAGAGTGAGTGAGACAAGTTGTCATTTCTGATATTCCTAGCGGTGATTACCTAATGCATGATGTATTCTATGAACCCAACAAGAGAAAGAGAATTCTAAGAGGAAAAGTAGTTAACAAACTCTTGGAATTCAGTGCATCCTTGCAATTGTCCTGTGTGACACAGAGCCTGTGTGTGCCAGTGTGTCACCGTGTGGCAGCCTGGGTGTCACAGTGTGGCGCTGCCTAACCTGCACATCTAACTTGGCGTTTGAACATAGCCAAGCTTCATAACTGATTCAAACCTTAAAACCAGGTTTGAGTGGAGTCAGGAACTCCACTCTAGTTAAGTCCTCAGCAAAGCCAAGGACTCCATATCCCTGCAGCACTGTGGGATGTCTGAGCTAATGAAGCAATTAGCAGGGAGCAGCCTTGCACTGCAGCACTGCATAAATGCACTACACCCATAAACTGTGCAGGGTTGAGGAGCAATTCTGTGCTTCAGGAGGAATTCACTGGGTTTCATGTTTCAGGCAGTGTGTCAGAATGTTTTCTAATCAGTCCTGTTGGTGTCTGTATATCTAAAATCTGTTTCTAACTCCTGTGACTGCCTTCTGGTTTTGTGGAACAGATCCCAGTCTGTCCCCCTTGCCTATTTCATGCTCTTCGTTTCCTTTTGATTCCTCCCTCTTCAAATGAAGTCCAGAACTTGAGCTTCATCTTCTGGTTCTGTTCTCTCAGCACTCCTACTCCATGTCACAAAATTTCCAATTAAATTTTTTTGTTCTTGGTGCCACAATTGTCCTTAGAAACCAGGAGGAACCACTCAGGAAAGTCTGCTCAGTTTGAGGAATAAGGCCTTTATGGGATTAATCTACTTGACATGAGGACAATGTGAAGAGAGCTCCCATCACATCAGATAAAATGATAAATAAGAAGTATTATATACCAAAGTCTCCCACAGGTTTTATGGAGAGAGAGGAGCTGGTTTTGGGGAGTCCTTTTGATATGCTGGCTATAGCTGAGTATCTTATTGGTAGAATAGCACCTGTCCTGCCAGGCTTGCAGGTAGTGTCTCAAAGCACTGAGACACTGACACCTCTTAAGGAAATATTTCTAAGAACTTAACTAGCTTTAAAACAGTCATGTCAAGTGAAACTCGATAACAGGAGATGCAGGTCAGATGCACACAATATGATAAAACACAGCATTACAAAGTTGAAAAAAATAGAAAATCTTAAAAGCTTGATTCTCTACCATCTGCAATGAACTCAGAGCTCAGTAACTGTGTTTGTAAGCAGTTCACTAGCTGAAAGCTAAATATTATATAACATGCATTAATCACTCTTCACTGAAAAAATAACACAATCGGTTCATTTTATTCCTGCTTACCAAGAAAACTTACTCTTTGGAAGTCTGAGAAGTTCAAGTTGTAGAGGGCAGCAAGTTCTTGTGCTGGTGAAACCATCTGAGACATAGCCTACCCCAGCTGGAGGAACAAAAGGTTTGTCTAAGCCATATTTTGTGGTAAGGAGCCTTGTGGGAAGGCAACACAAAATAACAGCCTTGGCCCCTCTTCTGATTTGCCAGTAAAATTGAAAAAAACTGCTTTGTGCCACATCATCACTTGCTGTAGATGCTGTGTCATAAGGCTATGAAGCAATTTCTCCTTTTGTTAAAATCCCTTCAATGTAATTGGCAGGATTCTTTCAGTGTTACCAACTCCCATTTAAAAAGAAAAAAGAGAGAATAAGTCTTCAAAAATGATTACAGAGGTTATTAGTTCATAGTGTGGGTTCAGCTGCAGTGATTCAGTTCTGCAAAGGGTTTGTCCTCTGAGGATGAAGTTAAGAAACAGTAAAAAAATTAACCTTACCAAAATCAAGGGGAAGCATGTGCTATAAAAAGGTTCTTAAAAACATTTTCCTTATTTTTCCCCCCACAATGTCTATGTTGTGTCTCCTTCCTGCAAAGGAGTTGTGCTGTACAGTGCTGTCAGTGTGGTGGTGTTAAAGTTCAGTGACTCTTCCAACATCTTTTTTGCTAAATTGTATAGAGAGATCATAAATTTGTGAAAAGGGCAAGTGTGACATGAAACATAAACCATTTTACTCAGGAGGAAGATTTATCTTGGGTTTTAAGAGGAATTAAACAAAACATGTACAGTTATCTGCCTTGGCTGCTATGTGATAGTTAAATAATGCACATATGCAAAAAAAATGAGAAAGTGGACATTTTTTGGTGAAATGGTTTAAGTGTATGATTTATCCAAAGCATTTAATTATGCTTTTGGTTTGGTAAAAGAATTACATTGTTCCAAAATCTCTTCACAAGGAAGAATCTGGTTCTTAAAATTCTTCTTAAAAAGAGCCTTAGAAGTATCATAATTTTTTTTAAAAGTGCAGTAGTAAGTTTACTTTTTTTGTCTTTGAGCTTCATGAAGCTGATGATTTGCTCAACCTTTTCAAGTTTCCTCTTTAATACTGAGAACAAGAACATGCTTAAGAAGATAAATCATACATAATTCTAACATTTAGGGTATAAAGGAAAGCACCAGGAATCATGACCAAAGTGATCTTGTAGGAGTTGGCAATACTGGAACTAAACTAAAGCAGTCGTTTATTTATGCAGAGAATATGGAATACAAGGGAGAGGTTGAAGGAGAGAATTTAAAACTCCATAATCCTTGATTATTGGTACCACAAGTAGTTGAATAGCTACATTGTACCACTTAATCAAAACCAGTAATTTTTATTTTTTTTTTTAGTAATTGATAGAATACATACACAATGAGAGATTTAAAAAAAGCCCCAGCAAGTTTGTTATGACCAGTTAGTAAAATGTTACTGGCTGCTACAAAGTTTGGGTACTTTTTAAGCATAGGACAAAGAACATGTCTCATATTTTTGGAAGCTTTGTTCTAGTAATAGTTGTAAGCAAAACATACATAAAACTGTTAATCTAAAGATAAAAATTAGAGTTCCAATCTCATACCTGATAATTTTTCTATTGTTTTCTACTCCTGATTGTGTCCCAAAGTTTCTTAAGCTCTTAGGAGACCTAAAATCTCATGGTGCATTTAAAAATCCATGGTGGCACGACAGAGGAGTCTGTCCTTTGAAAAATTGTGGTAAAGCTCTTGATTTGAAGCATACTGAGCTGCAAAAGCCATGGAATATATTAAGACTCAGTTCCTGTTTTGTTGCAAGAGTTGTTTTGGAGACAAACCAGTCTACACTTTGTGATCTTGGTCAAGTTGTGTGGTTTGATCTTCATTTTCATTTGTGGTGTGGCAGGAATTTCCTTACAAGGCAGATAATGAGGGGATTCAATTTAGCATCATTCATGTAAGATTTCTTGTTTCAAAGGCTGTGAAAATTAATTGAATTTTCAGCATGTTTGGTTTTTCAGTTTTAAGAATGCTTTGGAAGGACTTATTTTTAATGTTGGTTTGTGAAATTTTTGTCATCATTTTATTGATGCAGTTGTGATGCAAAGCAGGATGTATGTCGAGTTGGAAGTCTGAGTTGGCTTCAAGCTGATTTATTTTCTTTAGCTAAACTTGGGAGGATCCTTTCATCAGTTAAAATCTTTGGAATTTCACCATCCCCATAACTGCATTCAACTTATGAGACTTCTCAGCTGAAAACCCAAGAAAGGAGACTGTTCTAGTATTTTATGAATTTAGGGGGTTTTGGCTAATTGAGTATCAATGAACACATTTAAATCTCAAATTTTAGTCAAAATATTCTTGGGATCACCAGTGGCATTGAGGTGAATAGGACTGGCCCTGTTAATAAGAAGGTATAAATTACTTAAAATTACTTGGCCTTTTCCTTATATTCACTGTCTTACTGTGAAGGATTCTTGGGTTTCTTTGTGTTTGGTGGGTTTTTCTTGATGGGTTGTTTTTTCCTTTCCCTCCAAATTTATAATGGTCCATATGAAGTATAAAGGAAAAAAAAAAGAGCGAATTTTGTTTATAGAGGGTTTAAGGAACTCAAATAAAGCCAAGTTGTGGAAGTTAGACCTGAGGATTGTGTTGGAAGCATGATCTTAATAAAATTGCAGAGTTCTTGGGCAAAGGTCTGGCCAAGAGCAAAGATGTCTGAAAGAAGGCCTCAAGGTCAAAATTTTAAAATCCTCAGTTGATAACTTTGAAGGAATTCCATGTTTTAGATAAGAATTGGTGATGTTTGTTCCTCTGAGTGAGCACACAGTAAAAAAGGGAGTGCACAGTCAAGTATAACAGGGAACTGTGAAGGTTGTAATTTGGTTCCTCATAAAGCCTGTGGGTTCCTGAAGTAGCAAACAGCTGCAGGCAGCATCATGGAGGCTGGGCTGCACTTCAGAGTCACACTGGAGGCACAGGAGCTCTTGGCATCCCAATCCCAAGGTCTTAGCTGGCAGCTCACCACTGCAGCCTGTGTGATTCCATGTAGGATCTGCAAAAGTGCTTCTTACCTGTGCTTGCCATCAGCAGAGGTGGCTGAATATTGGCACTGTCGTGGCTGCTGGGTTTATTTATCCTGTGCCAGAGCTCACCTGAAGATGCAGTGAGTGCAGTGTGGAGCTCAGCAAATCAAGGTCTTGTTGTTGCAGAGCCTGCAGCCCAGCCTGAGCCCTGGCTTACTCAGTGCTGTTCTGCTCTTCATGGAATGGAAAGTCATTCCAGGATCAGTCCCTGTGGGAACGTGTGTTTTTAAAGGTTGTGGAAAAGGGGCCATCAAATCATATCAACAGTCCTGCAGAGCTGAGACAAGGCCTAATCTGTTTAAAAAAGCAAAGGAGGACAGAGCTGTGCCCTGTGTGGGGTTTTCTGTTGCCTCTGACCTGAACCTTGTTGTGTGGTCCCCATTTATCTCCCATTTAGTAGGTGGTATTACAAGATCAAAACTCCAGCAATCCACATCTTGTGCAGCCTGTTTTAAATGCTTTGCTTTGTTTTGCTAAGAGCTCCTGGGAAGAACATGTTGAGCAACTGAAAACAGTTGAGCTTATTGACCTTGTAGCATGGGAATTAATATAATCTCATAGGAAATTGCTGAGTAACATCTACTAATGAACAGTAATACACTGAATTTTTAGGGCTGAATTCACTAGAAGAATCTATGCATCTAAGCAATACATTAGGAAGCCCTGATCTCATTAGGTGATTGGTTACACGAGGGCATGAACATGTGCAAGGAATAACTGGTATTGCAAAAGCAAAGTATCAAATTTCCTGGCATGTTCAAAGTTGTAATACATGAGGGGTTTTTGTATGACAGTATCAATTTATGGTAGTGGATAATTGAAAGACTTACAGAAGAGGAGGGATGTAACAGTTTTCTGAGTATATTGCTTCATTAGAAACCTTAGAAAATTTTTATTGGGAGGGTCGGGGTTTTTTTAATAGATGGATTTTGCTTTCTACAGTAGGGGCATTTAAATAGTCCTCATCATGTAGTGTTTGTACTAACACAGCAACAAGTAGTCATAAACAATTTACACTGGAATAATAAAACAAGTTGAAAATTGATGTAAGCAATATTATCTGTAGCAAACAGTGTCTGGTTACTCTAAAATACCCTGAACTCTTGTATGAAATCATAAATCTCTGCTGAGGAGAACTGTTGTCAGCTGACACTTGTGTTTTTAGTAATTGAATAGCTTGTTTAATAAATATGCTTTGCTTTATCCTCTGTATTTTTATACAGCCTGTTTTGGTTGTTCCAAGATAGATGACTTTGGGCTGTGTTTTCCTCCCATGTGGAGTTCTGGGAATAGTTGTCTGGTTTTGCAACCACTGTTTACTGGTGCAGGTATATTCATTTTCTTGAGGCAGCATTAGCAGTTGGACCTCAAACTTTTAACAGAGTCTTTAGTTTGCCTGATTTGTGTCTTATATAAAATTATATAAATGATCCCAGTATATGACAGGTGTCTTGCACTCACTAATAAACATTGTAAATAAAGAAAAAGAACACAGTGTTTTGGAATGGAGGAAAGTGAGGAAGGTAATGGAGCTGAGTCTACTCCAAAGCAGACACTTCTCATTTATTTTGAGAAGAACTGCTGACTTCAGTGCCCTAAATTGGTAGATGTCTCTAAGAGATTATGTGAATTCTACCATAATTATTTATATTAATACCTTATTCATTAGCTTGTTTCATTCATTGATAGCTAAGGACTTCCTGCAGTTTTGTTAAAAGAAGTAGAAAACGTGCCTGCAGCTTCAGATTGTTCCCAGGTTTGTATCCAATCTGAAAATCATATGTTTATAAGCTGTTTTCAGGCACTTTCAGGCAAGGATAAAGAGTAGCTGTCTAAGCTATTTGCCAAAGCATTCCTGAATGATCATGAATAGGAAAATGTTTTGCATGAGCAGAAACTTTCCCCTTGTACGTGATGGAAAGTGCTTCCTATTGATGCTTTTGAGTGTGTTTAAGAGTGATGGTCCTTGGTTTTATAGTGACTACAGAATGTGGTTCTTTTCTTACAAGCCTATTGCTCTAGAAATGTTCAAACAAATACAGCTGTCCAGCCTGGTGGTGCAGAGGATTTTGCCAAGCAGCCTCTCAGCTCTCTCCTATAGTCTGGAAACTGAACATCAGCCTTAAAATGGTTGTTAATTTTTATTATCCCTTCTTTCTTAAAGAGAATAAATCCTCTCCTTTTAGCACAAGGCCTTGTAATGCTGGCACCACGTTGCATTTATAGCCTGCAGTACAGTTCTTATGCAGCCAGGATCTGTGATTTGGAAGCTTTCACAGAAACCCCAGGTGTCCTTACACATCTGTACCCTTCTGTACCCTGGCAGATTGTCATATATGGAAAGATATAATCTCTCTATCCTTTATTTCCTTCAGTTACTCTCCATTTTTATCTCCATTTTGTTTGGGCTTTCTTTAATATTAATGCTCTTTTGGAAGTGATGCTTGTGCATGCACCTGTATTGTGCCTGACATAGAAAATAAATGTGTCTTTTGATTTATGGCAGCTAATCAAATCAAAAGTGTTTCTCTATGGCTTGAATAATTTGAGAGTCACAGCTGCTCCACGGCCAGAGCTCGGGGGATGTCTTACTTCGATCCAGTCACTCTGGCTGGAAGTTGTTTCATCTATTACCTGTTCTGAGATCCTTAAAAGGCCTTACTGTGAAGACTTGAACAAGGCTCACACTGAAACCACAGAATGGTGAAAACTCATCCAGTTCCATCTCCTGCCACAGGCAGGAACGCCATCCACTATCCCAGGTGGCTTCAAGCCTTGTCCAGCCTGGTCTGGAACACTTCCAGGGATGGGGCAGCCACAGCTTTTCTTTCCATTTCATTAAGAAGGGAAAGTTGATCTGGGCATTCCAGACCTTCCATGGTAGTCTGGCAAGCGTGTCCTTGTTTTGTCTTGCTTCTGACACCTTCTCTTGCCTTGTCCTATTGCTTTTTGAAGAGTGGAGTAAATGCCTAAAAGCTGTTTATAGCCAAAATATAAACATCCATAATGCTTTTGTTCTAGAAAAATCAATTATTAAAAAAATATTAACTGGATCTTAGTAATGGGATGGCATGAAATCAGTGCTTGAGTGATTAAAGTTTAACAGAACTGAGCTGATAGTAGTAGCTCCCTTTAAAAATGTCAGTTTTAATGCAAGACAGCTGTCCAGATCTCCCTCCACATCTTTGCCAAACACTTGGCTTAATGCTGAAACCTCTAAATAAGTGTGTGTGTTGTGAAAGCAGCCCCAGAATGGGGACGGGGGCAGTTGTTTAGAACTGCTAATGACTGAACTGGGTTTAGCTGTGGTGAAGTGTTTGAGTGGAAAGGTACTTTTTAGAAAGACAGAACAGTGATTTTACAAAGCAGTTGCACATCTGACAGATGTGTTTTCCATGCTCACATTTTCTCCTCTTCTCAGGTTCCTGTGCATTCTGATTTTGGGAGGGAACTGTTCAAGTGGGAAGCATACATTACCCTTTCTGTCCTAAGCACAGAAGCAGTAGGAATCCATAAAACACAGTGTTGCTAAGGCAAAGCATTCCTGAAACAGGAGTAATGAAATATTGCCTTGCACGTGTGCTCCAATGGAACCTGCTCAAGGAAAACAGCACCAAGAGTTGTAGTTAGTTTATGGTAAGAAACATTTTATATTTTTAAATGATTCACTTTCTTTGTGGCTTTATCATAAATAATGATACAGGGCTTTTATAAAGGGTAACTACTTTTTTTTCTTTTATCTGTTAGATGGAAGCATTAAGAAGGATGATTGAAGATTTAGATCAGACTTAGTTTCTACTTCTCTGAAATAAAAGATCATGGATTTGTGAATGCTAATTGTTAACTGTGGTCCTGACATGAAAAACAAGGGATCTCTTGGCATGTTATTTAAGAAAGTGCTTTTGGGGTCTGGGTGTGATAATGGCAGTGTGAGGTTTGAAGTGTTTTCTTCCATATGACATCATGACAGATTTTATCATCATCTCAAATATCTCAAATTTACAGTCCATTATATACAGTTTGTCAGAAAGGTCATTAACTTCCCAGGTTAGGTAGGTGTTTGCATGGAAAATAGCTCCTAAAAGTACTCTGATTCTTTCATCTCAAAATTCATCCTATTACATGATGGTTCTGTTGGTTCATATTAAAAGACAGAATTATGCAGTCAGGGGATGTGGGGTAAAGTATTATACTGTTGTCCTGACATTTATTTTTGCTGTATTTCTGAAGGTTATTTGGCTTTCTTTTTCTGTGTTAGTAATTTTTTTATATGGACTTAAAGCAAGTATTTTTCCTTGTAAGATGTAGTATTTGAGGAAATATAGGATATTATTAATATTGATTTACAGGAGGGTAACATCTAAATTGAAATTGTATGTATTAGCTTAAAATATAAATGAAAAATATGCATTCCAAAAAGCCAAGTAGGCTTTAATGAAGTTATTAATTTCTAGGTATTAATCACTGATTTTTTTTTAAGCTAGTAATAATGCTTAAGAAAATAATGATGCTGCATCACAGTATTGCTGCTGGAGAAATGCACAGACAGTTGCTTTTATTATTCTTGCATAATACTACATTATTCTGTCACTTCCTGAATCTGGGCATCTTCTCATGAGGTTAATACAAAAGTGGTTTCTTCTTGCTAAAAAATGAGGCCCTTTTTACTGACTTGTGAGGGCCTTGTTCAGTCTGTTCCTTGTTTCACCCTGGAGAATAGAAAGAAGATAAGATAGAGCTGACAAGGATAATAGGGTGACTGGATGTTCTTGGTGGCTTAAATAGGATATAAATTTTGGTAAAATATGATCTTTTAGAATGGCAGGCCAGTTTTCTCTTCCACAAATACATTTACAGGGTTCTGTGAAGAGTGTTTCTGAAAGAAAAATATTTTCATTGGTCTTTACATCCAAACAGCTTTTGGAAATAACACTGGCTGAAGAATTAAGAGGCAAGTCCATGCTTGTGTCCGTGACTTGCTCCCTCTCTGTCCCTCTGGAAATCTTCCATCCTTTGGCAGTCTGTCAGCTTGAGATTTTTTCCATTTTTAGCAGAGACTGTAACTCTGTAATAGCTCCTGCAAATGTAATTGTGAGGAGAAACTTTTCATTTCAGTGTTGCTGCTCGATTCTGATAGAAACCTTTCTGCAGGTGATGGGTAGCACATGTGGAATGAACCTGGTGTGTGAATCACTTCTCCAGGGACTCTCTATACTCTCCAGGGGCTCTCAGTGTGGTTACTCTGGTGCATCCAGGCTTGTTAAATTCCCTGCTGCTGCACAGGGAGTTTGGGGCAAGGCTTGGCTGCCTGTGGAAATGTGTGAGATTCTCATCAAAGTCCACAGCCTTGCCGTGCCAGAAATCTCATCATTGTCACATTTCCCCTGGACAAGGATTTGAGACAGGAAAGTGTTCATGCATAGGAAAACCAACGTGGCTGTGTGGGGTTCCCACTGCAGCCACAGCAGCACAGTGGTTAAATCCAGAGCCTCACTCTTCACTTGGGTAGCAATGGCCATATTTTATATGAAAAACTGCAGCAAGGCTGTCTGTTGGCAGCACATTCAATGGAGCCAATTTTTTACTGGCTCACATGGGCTTTGAGAAATGTCCCAACTTGCTTCAAAATATTGATTGGTTTTGGAAGTCTTTGAAATATTGTGAAAGTCTTTGGTTTTGTTTATTCCATACATAAGCTTGTCTTCCATGTCATGTGATTCACTGAGTATGGAGGGTAAATCTTGCATTTATCTTAGCAGATAATTTAGACTGTGGTATGTGATACGTGGCATTTGGAATTAGAGGCAGATTTTCATTTACTCCAGAACTTTTCCATATGTTTCCTATTAGCAGCTTTGTTCTCAAATCTCTAGGCTCCACAGAAAGGAGGGAAAAAGTCCCAACACAAGCCCAAGAAGCAATGTTAAATGCTAAACATAGAGAATGGAAAAAAAAAAAATAGCCTTCAGAACACAATTTCATTATTTTTAGTTTACTGTTGCTTTTATTATTATGCTTCTGTTAAATTCTGGTCAAAATTAAATGAAAATATTAATGTTGATTTTGCCTTTTATGGTGTACCATAGTTTTTCTGCATAAATAGTGCAATATTTTAACTGGTAATTGAATGAATATGGAATGAGTATCTTCAAGAGATAACAACAATTATCTCTGTATTTTAGGACGTGAGTAAATGCTTTTGAAATTACATTAAACTATTCTAAAATTGCTTAACAGTGAACTCATATCAGATTTTCTATGCACAACCTGGCTTAGGTAGCTCAAATATTTTGCTACTTTTACAAACAGATGGGAAGGGTTAAAAATTTGCACATCTTAGTTTATATTTTTCAGCTGCTCTGGTCTGAGTCATTTCACTCACTTTTGGGAAATGCAGGTGCAGAAATTCCTAACGGGATACTCATGAAACATTTTGGAAATTTCTACTATGTTTAAAATAGCCAAACTTTCCCCTCTTGATTTTTTTAAAGAAAGGAACCTTTTACCTTTGTCACTTATTTCACTTGGTATCTTTTAAGCCTTATTACCAATTATAACCGAATTTGACACAGGATAGAAGAAATATTTATGTACTTGTTATTAAGTTGTGAAAAACAGCAGCTGGGCAGAGGAACATGCTCCAGAGAGGTCCTTCAGCTGGGGAAGGGACAGTTCCAAATCCTGCTTAGGAGCAGCAGGAGGGGACAGAGCTGTGAGTAACCCTTGGCACAGGGCTGCCTCTGGCCCTTGGCAGTACAGAGGTGTGAGGTGGAGAGCAGAAGGCCTGAGCCTTGTACAACTCAAATCCATAGGAATCCAGGCTTCTGTAGCTTCTTTGCTCATGGAATAACTCAGCGACAGCAGGAATGAAGAGGTTGTCCTTATCCCTCTGAAGCAGCCCAGGATACTCTGAGCCATCCTTTCATGAGGATGTGCTGCTGGCTCACGTTCAACTTGTCCACCAGGACCCCCAGATCCTTTCCTGCTTTCCAGGGCAGCCATCAGCCACCAGTGCATGGGGTTATTCCTCACTAGGTACAAGATTTTGGGCTTCCCTTTGGCTGAACTGCACAAGCTCCTGTTGGCCATTTCTCCAGCAGCATAGCCCCAGAGTCATTCATCAGTGAACTCACTGAGGGTGATCTGGGCTGTCATCCCCATCACTGATGAAGATGGGGAGCAGAGCTGGAGCCAGCACTGACCCCTGGGGTACACTGGCAGTTCCTGACCTCCAAACAGAATTCATTATGTGGCTTCTTTCCTCTCTCTGCCTTCAGCCAGCGTGCAGTCCACCTCACTGTCTGCTCATCCAGCCCCAATTTCATTGTGCTTTAAGGATTTTGCACCCTTTGTTCTTAACATCATGTAATGATATCCAAATAGCTGTGCTCTTTCTCTGTCCATCTGTCCTCTTCTGGCCAGTTTGTCTGATACACTGAATTCCTGCAGGTTTTATGCTGGGCAGAGCAGGAAGACACCATTAATACTTGAAAAAGGAAATAAAATAAACACTTCTTCACCTTCTTTAACTTAGTCTAGCAGCAGGAAAAAGCACCTAGATGATATGAAGGAAAATGTGTTTTATTGAAGGTATGTTTTGATTTACATTGTGTATCTTTGCCACAGCTGATGGTGGAATTTAAAATAATGATCTAGCAGTTAATGATAATTAATATAATGATCTTATATTATTTAAACTTTTTGTATCTTATTAAGTTTGCTGCTCTATGTCTAATAATGCTGTGATATTCTTTGTGTTGCTGTGTTTGAAGTGCTGCATTAAGTAGGTTGATATTGGGGAAAAAGGTGTGGGGGGAAGACTTAGAAAAATGAGAATATTTCATCCCTTGGTAATTTAATGTTGTGGAGCAGGACATAGACACAGAGCAGGGTTTAGCAGCACTCAAATGGTGCTTTAATATTCAAGCAGGCCCCACTCCTTAATCAGTGTTTGTGACATTATTGGGCTCTTCTTGATCTCTAAGTCTTTATTATTTATTCTTTATGAATGACTTTTCCTGCTATTTGTAGCAACAGGCTGCCATCCCCTGGTGAAAGTTGTTAACTGTTGTGTAGGGACCTGGCAAATTTTCAGAAGAGAGAAGCTCTTTAAAGTTTGAAAATCTTGGAATAAACACTAATTTTTTTATTAGACAAATGTAGTTACTTGTACAAGGTAAAGCAATAAGAAAGACTCTTCGAAGCATTTATATAAAATATCTTTCTCCCTCTTTCCTTTTCCTGTAACATTTGTGGAGAATGTAAAGGTGGAGTTGATTTCTTGAGAGATTTTCTTCCCATCTGGCAATGGTGAGAACTGCCTTGTTCTGTGGGAGCACCACACCAGGATGTTATCATCAGTTAATTAATGTTCTGTTAATTGCATTGCTGTCCATGTTCAGAAATCATTACTGAAACTGCACAAGGTGCATTTTAAATCATAATGTTTGTGTGTCACTGACACATCTTTCTGGGTATGTGTTAAAGTGTGACAGAGATTATTATTATTATTTTTTTATTATTATTGTTATTATTATTATTATATTGGTGTGGAAATTATTATTACCACAAATGGCAGCTGAAGAATGGTAGCTGAAAATAGTGGAGGGTCATTTAGCATATTTTTTTTCTCATAAGTGACATCCTATCAGTTTATGAGGTGATCTAGAAAATTACTGGCTTTTCTCTAAAAATAATTCCTACAGGAAATTGTTAAAATGAACCATTTAATACTTCCCTGCTGTAATGCAAAAGTGTCGGTGTGGTTTAAGTCACTGAAGAAGTTTTTTTAAATTTCTAAGCTGGCTGAATTTGCCCTGAGGATTTGATAAAATCTTTTGGAGATGATTTATTGAGTGAGGGTAGAGGTAGTTTCTTCAAGAGTAGTGCTGTAGTTTCTTCTGTGAATGTTCTGTGCATCTGTGGATGGTGACTGTAGAAAGTTTCTCTCTCTGGGTTCATGGCCACGAGGAAAGAGTGAGAAAGCCCAGAGGGTTTTTAAGGCTGTGGAAGGATAAGATCAAGACTATATGGTCTTCTACTTCTTAGGACTTTACAATGTTTTTACAAAGCTTTCCCAGTATAATGGGATTTTAACAGCAGACCTAAAATTTGGTCAAACTCTTACACAAGTACCTGTAAAGAATTCATAGGTTTAGAGAGCACGAGGTTGGAGCATTCCATTGCATTAACCCCAGTGAGATAAGGAATTGTTTGCATTCTCTGTTGTTTCCTTTTCAACCTTACCAGTGAATGAGTGTACAGTAATGTTCTACACAACACTGTGATTTTATTCTTTCAGTTAAGCTACAGAATTGGAATCAGCTTCTCCGTTGGTGTTGGCATTGCTGAAATGATGTAACTAGCATAGCATGAGTGTTTATGGATGTATATAAACTAGTGAGTCATAGAAATGTAATCATTTTTCTCTTATCTACTGTATTTACTACCACTGAATGGAGTTATGAGTTGTTTATGGTACTGTAAGGCAGGGGAGTCTGTCCTTAAGGGAATGTTGGTATTTGCTAGGAAATGCACTCCTTAGAAACATCTTCAGAAGCCAGGAATAGAAAGATGCTTGGTGAACAACAGATTTCAGGTTTTGTTTTCTGTTTAGTCTTTTGTTTTTATTCTGCTTTGAAGTGTGTTACAGAGTTTCTGTTTGCAAATATTGCTCTTCAGTAAAAGCCTCCCCTGGTCTGCTCTGCCTCCTCTCTTCACACAGTTTTGTGTCTCAGCAGCAGAGCGGTGCTAACAAAATATTAACTACCAGGAGACCAAGCAGATGAAGAGAACTCAGATATTAGACTTGATGTTTATTGCATAGTGTGCTTAGGAAGGCTGGGAGATTGGGAATTGGTTGATTTCTTTGTAGTATTTAATTCTACTAGTCTGTGCCATTTCCCTTAACTTCTTCAAAGTCTTGGATTTTTAACTTTGTTCAAACCAGCAGTGATAAATGACCTGTAAGCTCTGTGAATGTGGAAAAAGGAGCACTAGAGAGTGTCTGGAGAAGAGTCACAGAGGTGCTTGGTTATAATCTCAGAACATACTGACACGAGCTACCACGTAATAAAGTATACACCGGCAGGTATTCTTTACGTTTATTTAATTTATTTTGAATCCCAATAGCAAATATACACTAAATAGATCTCTAAAATACCCATTTTATACAGTACTGTCAGTATTGAGAATTCTGTGTGCTGCCCTGCATAGGAAGGGCAGGGCAGGCGAGTTCCAGCTGCTTGTTTTCGGCAATTGTAAGGCACTCCCAGTGGGGAGGGATCCTTAACCCGTGTGGTGTCAAAATGTAAAAGAGGAAAAGAATAAAGTGAAAAACACGATTACAGTTGTTATAGATAAAGGAAAATGTCTGTGCTGGCCTAAAGGGAGTTTAATAGTCATTACTATTAAGCTTGAAGCATATGATAAACCTTGAATCCTACTTTTAATGTTCAGACTGCATCCAATTCTATCAATAGCAAAACAGTGAAGGACATTTTCCTCTTGAAGTTGCAAGGAAAAATTACCAATAGCTTTTCAAGGCTTTTCGTCTGTTCTTGATATAAAATTTGCCTTTATCTCACTTAAATATATATTATATAATATATTCTAGCTTAGACACGATGGCCTGATAATAGTGTAGCTTTTTATTACATCTTTGCTCATTATCAAAAATGGTACAAGTTGCCCCTGAAGTCTGATAATTTTTGATTTTGTAACTTTTCTTACAATGCTTTCTGGGAGAGAAAAAGGTCCTTACTTCCATATGATTTTTAGGATTTATTTGAAAGAAAGAATATGTCCGAACTATGTGATTTAAGGAATAAATCTATAATAGGAAACATCAAATGCAGTTTCCAGTTCCATTTCTAAGAGTCTTTCTGTAAGATATAAAGACTTTTGTTTAAATTATTCAAATGTAGGTTGAACATTGTCAAATAATACAATGGATCCTACTTAACATATTGTTTCTAATTAATTACCTCTCAAATAGCAGATACTTTGTAAACGGTTAAATAGCGTTTAAAAATCAGCATTTTTCTGCAAGTTTCAAGTATTGTAAAACTGATTTGGACAAGTTGCTTTTTGAAACAACCAACTTGGGTCTCACTTGAGGAAATTCCCAAGCTGAACGCTGTTCCTGGCTAGAATGCAGCGGAAGGTTGAAGGCTGAACCTCCCAGTACTTGACAGGGTTGTTGAAGAGGCTGATGCCACTGTACAGAGCTTTCTTCTTCCTCCGTCCTGTGGGACAGAAATCGTTCACCCCCAGTTTGGCAATGTGGTTGGAATGAAGGAAGACAACCTGCAGCAATAGGGACAGGAAAATACAGGAGTTAGAATGAAAGTAGGAAAAATATTCCTCGGCATGTAGGTGACTGAGATTTGCAACAACATCGGATCCATGCAGACTTTGAGAGTAACAAGAGTTTAAAATTTGTGCTAAATCTTTAAAAAAACTCTCTCCCACAAAGAAAAGTCATCTGGCATTTTATCAGTGTGTTCTCAGAATAATTGGACTCTATTCTTAGGGAACTTTGTCCTAAAATGTGATTTTATATTCTCTTGTAGTAAGAATTATAATTGATGCAGTATTATATTCTCATTTTCTGGAAACATTTTTTGACTGTAGCATTTTGTTGTCCTTTTTTTTTTTTCCCCCCCCAGGAAGTGTTCCTGCACTTTGATTTTGTTTATTTCTTTAATAAGCTTTTATGATTTCAGGCTCTCCTAGTAGGAGAGTCATGGCAAAATATATGTGTCAGTTAATTATGCCTTTTGGCTGTGACCTAATCAGTGTGACAGTGGGAAAGTCAAACAATTTAGAACTGTTTAATAAGTTCAGTGAATGACCTGCAGGTATTTCAGTTCAGGTAATCCAGGAGGAACCTTCTTCAGCTTATTTTTTTCCAGGTGGATTTCACGGATACTTGGGATGTTGGCAAAACTTCCATTTTCCACTTCTTTGATTTTATTATTGCCAAGGCCTAGCCTGGAATTAGTACAAGGAACATTTAATTAAGGCTTAATTGAGATTCACAACAGCATTGAAGAGCTTTTTTTTTGTTTTTTTTAAGATTGAAATACACAGGAGTAAACACAGGGAGAGAAAAGAACTGGGGGAAGGTGGTGAAATATTACCTTTGATAGGAAAAAATCACCATTGATATTTTTTACTTTTTAATTTAATCTCCACTCAAAGAAGATTGGCTCACAGCTGTTATCAGTTACCTCATGTAAGCAATTGTTCAGTTTTGCATGCAGTTTTTGTAACTACAGTGGCAAGTGTTTAAATTATAAACATCAAGCTGTTTGTGAAATAAATCATATCCTTTTATCAAGAAGTACAGCTGCAAAGTATAGTCACAGTAATAAAAGTGCTGTTCTAATAAACAAATAGCAAGTCTTGTATAGAAAGGTGGTTTTAATGTGTAGCTTATTTTTAAAATACAAAGTTTTTTCACTAAGCCTTCTTTCCTGTATCAGATTTTTCTTGTCTTTTTTTCTGTAAGGCTTCAGCCTGCTTTGCTCAGGTGATTCAGAAGCTGGAGACATAGATCACTTGGAATTGCTCTTTCTCCCCACCCTGCCATCCCCTTTTTCTGCATTCTTTCCTGATCTCTTGAGAAACTGAAGCTGGTATCTAAAGGCAGTTCAGTAGTTTCGTTACCAAATCCCAAATTCAGTCCTGCTCAGCTGCATTTTCAGAGTTCTTAACTGAGCTTTAGAGAGAATTTCCTTCTGTCCTACATCAGTGATACCCTCCTCAGAAACACACACCTTTTTCTTTAAACCCCATTGCATTTGAAAGCATTCTTTCCAAGTTGTTTCCTTTACCAGCTGCTGTATTTATGAGAATAAATGTATAAGATTTATAAGAATTTTGGATGGTTATATTTTGTTTTTACCCCACTTTTCTGTTGCAGACTGTTGGCAAAACATGTAATAACAAGAATAATGTGGAGGTTTGGGGATTTGTTTGGGTTTTAAAGTTTGGTCTTATTTAGAGCAATTCTCACTAAAACACCTATATTTTTATATTTTTGAATTCTCCTTTCTCCCATTAACAAGGGAAGTATCAGATAAGAGATCTTGCTGGGCATGACATTTTAACAAATCAAAGGATTCTCCCTGGGAATTTTACCTTTGAAGGTCTTTGTAACGGTTAAAATCTTCAAGTTCAATTCCTGTGATCTTATTGTCATCTAAGTGAAGCTCCAGAAGACTGGAGGGCAAATCTAAAGGAAAAAAAATGCACAGGGTAAGAAAAACAAGCCAGCTTAGTTTTTGTTGGAATATTTATGATATTTTAAACAGTTTCTTTCCTTGGTGTTTAGAATTGGGTGAAGAATCTTGGGGAGGTTGTCTGCATCAAAGAAATAGGTATTACATATAAATAAGTTAATGAAGAAAATCACCAACATAAGTTGGTTTAAAATAGTAACTTAAAAAAAAATTAAGATGTCGAGGGACATATGCTAATTATGCTAATATAATGAAAAATATGGTAATTTTTCTGGCTCTGTTTATAAGAACTCTCATGGTTACTTTGTCAAGGATGAAAATGTTATGTTAAGTGCAATTATCTCAGTCTGTAGTGAAAGCCAGTGGAAGCAGGGACAGTTCTTTGAAGATCTGTATTTTTTTTCTACATGCTGTAGCAATTGTGCTGTCACAGCTGCTAGGATGTGACTGGGAGGAAAGCTTTTGGAGTACTCTAAGCAAAACTGTGGTATTTGATAGCTCTTTGCCATGCCAGAATATTTTCTCTTGCCAGAATATTTTCTCCAAAAATTCCAAATCCTGACTTCCAGTGAACAGACCAGGAGGTGGCGAATCTTTCCACGATATCCTGTGAGCGAGGGCAAGGAAAGCTCAGCCCAGTCTGAATTTGTTTGCTGATGTTGAGCTCAGTTTTGCCCATCTCAGCCTAGATGGCTCCTGACACTGAGTGATTCCCAGGGCTCCTGGGGGCTGGGAGAGCACTGCTCCCATCACCTCAGAATGGAGGGGCTGTGGCTGCTCCCCAGCCTGCCTTGATTCCACTTGGCACAGCTGGGCTCTGTTTGTTTGTTTGGGCTTTGCTCCAGTTTGCATTCCAGCTCCTGCTGCCTGAGTGACAATATCCAGAGGGAAGGCCACCTAGCTGCCCACTGCACATTTTTAGTACCTTTTATAAGCTCTGGTTTCTTAAACCTCTGTCCCATGATAACATTTGCAGAGAGAAGCATCTACAAAACTCAGTTTGCACTTGATGCCTTAAATGGCTACCTAGAAACAGAGACTAGACAGGAATAAAGGAATAAAGGAGGTATTTATTTGAAAGGCCTTCAGGTGCACACTTTGGGCTCTACAGGGTCCTGCCTCTGTGGATCCCAAAATGGACAATGACAGCTCACGAGTTCTTCACACTTTTATATCAGCATCAATTCCCCAAGCAGAACCCAGCTAATGATGTGATTTCTCTTAGCTTGCCCCCCTCTCCCCAAGATGAAGGTTTACAGTTCTTGTTCTGGGTGTCTTTGGAGAGCAAGTTAGAGGTTTTGTTATGTCTATCTTAGCATAGAGAACAGCACTTAATGAGCTACAGGGAACTTCAGAGTCACACTAGTAGTACAGGATTGGAAAAATATAAAAGTTAAAACCTAAGGCATCACACTTGTGGTGAATGAGTTCACCACAAAATCCTGTTGGGGTTTGGTTTGTTTTTGTATCTGACACCACTTTTGGACCTCATGCTGTGTCTTCATAGGAGATTTCTCTATAAGAAAGACAAAATTGGAATCATTTTACGTTGGGTTTTTTGTGCTCAGTGATAGGAGGAAGTATTGTGCTGATATTAGAATGTTTTGGGGTTTTTTTGTGTCAAAGAGCATTGCTGTAGGCAGACAGAGGCTTTCTGATCTTAAACTTATCCAAACAATTGGGGTGAGTTGGTTTTGATTATTGTTGGGTGGTTTTTTGCTCTTCTCTTCTACAGGGATCCTTCTGTGTATATATACACACATATACATTTTATATATATAAACATGCATAGAGGAAGAGATTAATAAGAAACAAGTTCTTTATCTGAATGATCAGAAATAAGTGCAGGAGCCAACATTTAGTTTCCCTGTGAACTAAAGCATAGAACAGAGAGTTGTGCTTTATTTCCTCCCTTCTTCTCTTAGCTGGTAGTTCTGAGCAGTAGAAAATCATGAGAATTTGGTTAAATACCACACTGACCTGCAGAAAATGCAGGTGGAGTGTTCTACTTAACTCCTTTATGCTATGTTTGTGTGTGTGGAGGTCAGTGATTTGTCAAATTAGTGTTTTAATTCATTGCTACCTCCAAATTACAAGAGGTTTTTTTAATGAGTGATTTGATTTTGTAGTGTGTCATGGTATATTTAATTAAATGTTAAAATTAAGTTTTACTTAGCAAAACTACATTGACCATAATATTTGACTTGAAATATTAAAAATTAAAGTTAGAAGTCTTGGAGTTACATTTTAAGTCCATAAAGGGGAGTGGGAATTCTGCATCCCTTATGACCCTGATCAAATATTGGGGAGTTTATCCTTTCTCTGTGAGGATTTTTGGGAAGCCAGTGTCTGAAAGATGTGAAGTGACATCATATTATGAATTTCTTTGTATTGTTCCTCCTGAGACAAGTCTCAGGATGCTTCTGTGAGAGGAGTGGATGTGCTGAGAGGGAGAAGGTGAGAGACAGAGCCTGTGTGCACTTTGGTTGTGTTGTTTGTGCATGAGCTCTTCTGGGATGGGCAACTGGATACTAAGTTCAAAAAGAAAAATATGGGAGGATGTGGTTTGGTAGTAATGAAAATACAAAACAATTTATGACTTCAATAATCATTCAGCTGTTAAAGCATTTTATTAAGGAGTATCCTGGTATAAGTAAACTAGAAAAGGGAAAGCATACCTACCTTTAGGAATTGAAGTTAACTTGGCCTCTGCAATTCTTATGTGGTAGATATTTACTCCTTCAAAAGCCCCTGGCTCTATTCCATCATTGTTAAGAGGATTTGCACTCATTTCTGCCCATGGGGAAAAAAGAAAAGCATTTATGCTATAGGAATTTTATGTAAGTTAGACTAAGTTATAAAGAGCTGAGTTAATTTTATTTATGACTTCTGATATTCAAAGCGCTCGTTCATGTTCAGCTTTGATTGTCTATTCTGAGGGTGTCACAGCTGCCAGTGAATTAAGGCTGTGTTTACTTGGCTTTCAGGATTACCCAAAACTTGACCTTTGTAGCAACTTCACATAGAAACTAAATTTTGGAGGGTATTCCCACAGCATGGATATCTCTTTAAGAGGAAACTGCGCCTTGGGGAAATGTTGGAATGGAAATGATGTAAAACGTGTTCCATTTTTAGTGAAGACATTTTCTGTTCGACTTAATTGGACTTACCTAAAACATGTAGAGACTTCATTCCTTTAAATACATCCTTGGGGATTTTCTTAACCTTGTTGGCATGAATCCTGAGCTCTGCCAGAGTTCTGGGTAGATTTGTTGGGATCTCTGTCAGTTGGTTGTGGGACAGGTACAGTCGTCGTAGCCTCTTTGTTGGTTGGAAGGCTTTGGGATGGATCTTGTATATTTTATTGTTGTTCAAAGCCAGTGCCTATGAGAGATGGAAAGAGCAATAGAAAGCTTTCTTTTTCCAGGACAGTTATAATTATGAATTTGAAGTCATGGATTTGATATATAATTCAGCAATTAAGTATTTAAAATACTTTCTTTTTCCATCCTACCAAACTTAAGCACTTTGTATATGCTTTGGGCACTTCAGTTGATTGTGAAAAACAAAAATCCTGGAAGCTGGAGCACTAACCAGAAGGTAGAGCTGACAAGGTGCCAGTGGATCAGGAGAATTGCCAAAACAATGTTTGTATTCAGTACTCTGTGGGATTGTATGGGGATTATATACTTCATTGTTATTGTTCCTTAATGCAGACAAATTCTCAAAACTCAGAATCTCATCTTTTATTTCAACATAATACTGCAAAATAAAAGTGAAGTTTTTAATCTGAATTTCTTAGATGTTAATGTCTGTATATGACATGTGAATTTATGTTTTATTTGCCATAGTTTTCCAGCTCCTGTGAGTTTTAGTCTCTCTCCTCTGCACAGTTCACTAGTCTTTTTGGGGGCAGCTTTTTGTTCCTCATTGCTGTGTGTCATCAGAGAACTTGTAATGAGTTACTACAGACAACAAAATACACATTATCTGAAGTGATTTTGCATATCAAATCACATCTCTTCATTTCCATACCTAAACTATTCATTTTTATTCCTTTTTTATTTCTTGGAGTCATCTCCTCTCATGAATTGTGGGTGGGAAAAAAGTACAGCAAACAAGAATCATTTTTTCCCAGAAAAAATGGAGTTAGCTCACGGAAATAAACAGGAAATGCTCCTTCTAATCCAAATTGCCATCTGTGCCTTTGCTAAGCAGACTCCAGGACTGAGCCAAGCTGTAGAAAGTAAACTTTGCTCTCTGTGGAAATGTCGTTCAGCCTTGCCACAAATGAACTGAGGAGGAAAAGCGAAGCAGCTCAGTGTCTTCAGCTATCACATAATTAAGTGGTGACTCTGGTCCATAATGTGGTGATTGCTGATGGATTCCAGTGACTTTCTCAGTCACTGGAGATAAGAGTCTCTTAGATCTTTTACCCAGAATATAAACCACACTTTGTGCATTTACCCTTTGCTTGCTGCTAAGACCATTCTGCACCCAGGCACGAGACAAGGGAATAGGAAATGCTTTGTTGCCAGCTATGAATTTATGTGGTTCCTGTTTCTTCTGTCCTGTTTTAAGGAGTAATAATTAACAAGCTCATTCATAAACACTTTGATCTGGTAAATTTTCAGACCTTGCTCAGAAGGCAAATATCACCAAAAGGATTTACTTTATAGGATCACAGAATGCTTTGGGGTTGGGAGGGACCTTAAGGCCCATCCAGTTCCATCCCCTGCCATGGGCAGGGACACCTTCCCCTATCCCAGATTGCTCAGAACCCCATCCAACCTGGCCTTGGGCACTTCCAGGGATCCAGGGGCAGCCACAGCTTTACTGTGCCAGGGCCTCCCCACCCTCACAGGGAACAATTCCTTCCTGATGTGTTAGGAATGGTCCTTATGTTAGTTTATTGTGTGTCTCATGTCTTTGTAATGGAGAATAGAATGTAACTAATTTGCTATAAGTTATGGAACATATTTGGTTTTTTACAGTGAGAATTTTAAAACTGTCAGTATTTGTTAGTGGAACTAGATCTGGGTACTGGATCTAGGGTGACATCCAATAGAAATAAATATTCTAAAGCAGATTTAATCCATTTTCCAGTCCTCTGAGACTCTCATTTTCTTTCATTATAAAAAGGGATTATTGTCTACTCTAAACATCTAGATTTATCAGATGCCAGGGATATTTGTTTCAAAGCCTGTCTCTACATGCATAATTGACCATGGTAACAAATTAGGAATAAAGCCCTTTGACTTTTCCAGTAATTCACTGTTCCTCTGTTTTCTGCTTGGGTCAGTTGGGTTTGTAGCATTGGTTTCAGTGCTGTATGTGTTAGCTGTATGTTCTGTTCTTTTGAAAATACCCTCAGAAAATATCATTCCACTTCTCCTGTGAGATTAGGTTCTTTCTGCTATTTTCCAGCTAAGCAGATAAAAAAGGAGCACTTGCATTGCAGCCTTTATAGGTGGGGAATGTTTCTGTGCATGCTAAGAACTGAAAAATCTTGAGAATCTTTTTGGTTAGATGCATGTGTTACATTTCTGGATGTTGTAGAAAGTAGTTCTTAGAACTCAAAGGTATTTGCTTCTTACTATGTGGGAGTACTCAAATATGCAGCTTTAGACTATTTTTATCTACATTACTGGAGAAGGAAATATCATTTGTCTTTTTAAAGTATCTAATTATTTCAGATTGCTAAGTAAGATTTCAAACTTGGGAAAGAGCAAGCTTACATAAAGTGATGTGAGTCCTTGGAGATCGTTCTCCTTGACCTCTTTGATTTTGTTGTTTTGAAGGTCAATCATGCGAGTATCTGGCGGGATGTTGCGAGGAATTGATGTCAAACCTACATAAACGTAGGCATAAACATAAACAGAAATACGTGACATAAACAGAAACATTATGGGCTCTATGTAAGTCCAAAGAAATTAACTGCCAAACATCAAAACACAGTAAGATTGTTGGTGAATATGGTGGGGAACAAAATATGAACAGCCATAAAGCAAAGCATAGAAGGGAATTTTTGATAGTGGGAGGAACTAATGATGTAAGAATGTACCACAAACGTGTGGATAGTTTTGGGAGGAATTGCTTCTGCCCTGACCATGAGAGCTGAATGGGGGCTGCTCATGGTGGGCTCTCTGCATCTGTGAAATAAACCTCAGAGCATGGATTGTCCTACAGGGCAACCCTTCAAGTCCCTGGAGAAAGGATCCCTCAGGGAATCCAGGGTGGTGCTTCCCTGTTGAGCAGCAGGGCTCTGGTTTAAGGATTCTCTGCTCAGTGCTCCTTTGTCCCTCTGCTCTGCCCCGTCCATGGCACTGGGGCAGCTGCTGGGGAGGCTGTTCAGTTCATGGTGGGGCTGAGAAACCTGTTCTTGGTGAATGTGGGCAAAGGAGGGAGGGTCTCCCACTGCCGGCACTTCAGTACCAGTACCAGAAATCATTAAGAGAAGTCAGTACCAGTAGCATAAATCCCCCAACCCAGTTTTCTGTTTGGTTACAAACCCACTGCAGTTCAGGCCATCTGAGGTCCCAAATCAGCAGTAAAGACTCAATAGGGACAGTAACTTTCTTTTCAGTGGAAATGCTGATGCATGAAATGCTAATGCTGTCCAATTTATTAACAATTATTCTGTAATTCACAGATCATTATTATCATAGTTCTCTAAAGATGAAGTCTGTTAATGTGACTTTTCGATTTGTGAACTCTTGTGAAGCAGTTTGAAATCTGTAGACCAGATACATTAACCACATTTGATTCTTTAATAATGACATTTAAAGAACCCCAGCAATTTATGTACAGACAATGTTTCTAAGACACAAGGAGTCCAGGATGAAGTTTAGGAAGGTGGCAAGGCTGTGATGAGAACAAATGTCATTGTCACTGTGCTAGTGATGGGAACAGAGTCCTTTGATTGCCTTGAATCATAGGAAGACTTCAGTGAGAGCTAATTCAAATTGGCACAATTAATAATGAATTCATTTTTAGGGACTGGGATGTACCTGCAGCACTGACAGAGGCACATTTGCCTTTGGCTAAACTGTCACCAGGGATGCTCACTCAGGGTGGAAGTTAAGCTGAAGGAATAGTTTGCATCCGAGTTTTGTGCTTGCATAATAATTCACCCTTAAAAAGACAAATCCAAAGGAGGATCCAGTGGAGAACAGACACACAAATTCATTCTTACCTAGGTCAGAGCAATGGACAACTCTCACATAGCACTGGCATCCAAAGGGGCACGTTGGGAACAGATCAAAAGGAATTAGTGGTAGAATTGGTTCAGTGGTTGGAAATAGAGAATTGTCGTCATCGTCATCATCGTCGTCATCTTCCATATCTTGGAGCATCATATTCTTCAGTGTGAAATATGAAGGACCAGTGAGAGATTTGGCAGAGCACAAAGCCAAGAAGAGAAGGAGTGTGTATTCTTTCATATCTTCTTAATTAGGATAACCAATCTTGGAAAGTGAACAAACAAACAAAAAAACAAACACCAGAATTAGTGGAGAGGGAACAGCAAATGAAGCTATTGAACTATTTACTTCACTCACTGCTGTACTGTCTGGTCCTAAAAACCAGTCTGTTGTGAATACTGGGGTTTAATTAGTATGAGAAGGATGAAGAATATAAAAATATTCTTTTCAATATAGATTAATACTATAAAATTACACAATATTAACTTAAATTCATTATTACATTAATATCAAAGTATTTTAGTCAAGTTTTACATTTTTATCATCATTTGCTTCAAGCTTTGAAGTGTAATTTTTGGAGTAAGAGCTACCAGAACTTGGAATATTATTATTTTTTTTATTCCTTCTCAATGAATAAATATTTTACTGGGGTACGTTGGCATATGTGCATTGCTTATAAAATGCACTCAGCGGGATACTTCCTAAAATCTCAGTATTCCACTCCCTAAACACTTTAATTAAACTCTTCCTAGTCTAATCTGAAGTTTTCAGTCCTGACATCAGCTTTTCCCATGTCCCAGTCATTTGTTCATTATTGCCATTGACAGAAGGTCACCTCTGCATGCAAACACATTTCACAGAATTGCAGAATCCCAGAACAGTTTGGGTTGGGAAGAACCTTAAAGTTCATCTCATTTCATGCCCTGCCATGGGCAGGGACACTTTCTACTATCCCAGGGTGCTCCAAGCCCTGTCCAGCCTGGCCTTGGACACTGCCAGGGATCCAGGGGCAGCCACAGCTGCTCTGGGCACCCTGTGCTAGGGCCTGCCCACCCTCACAGGGAACAATTTCTTCTCAATATCCAATCTAAACCTATTCTCTGTCAATGTGAAGCCATTCCCCCTTGTGCTGTGACTCCAGGCTCTTGTAAAAAGTTCTTCTCTGTATTTTGGGCTCCTTCAGGTATTGGAAGGCCACACTTTGGTCACCCAAAAGCTTCTCTTCTCCAGGCTGAACAAACCAAATTCTCCCTTGACCTCTGTTTGAGGAGGGCTCTTTTCTCTGAGAAGGACTTGCCTGCTAGGAATCCATGCCAATGGAAATCAATAACTTAAGTTACAGAAGAAAAGCTGAAACCTGGTAGTTTTGTGTGTGAATTTTTCAATAAACATAGCTTGGGGATTTTTTGTTTCGTGGTTGTTTTCTTCTTGCTCCTATAAAACTAAGTGCAGAGGAGAATGGCCTTAGTAGAGATTGCCACAGAACGTGGCAAACTCTGAGAAAATGCTGTAAATTCAGCCCTCAGATTGACATTATTTCCCTTCAAAGCCCAATTCCGGAAGTCATTTGGAACCAAAAATGTGCTCCACAATCTAGAGGGGCTGCAGGAAATTTTATTGTGCATGTCCTGTTTATAAAAATGTTTCTGTTTAGGCTATCATTGGCCTCTCTAGGGAAATACTAAATGAGTGTCAATTCTTGTTTGATCACCTAATTAAATGCTTGCTAATCTGTTTGGAGGTGAAAAATGCCTTTATGTAGGCATTTTCTCATTGGTCCTCCACTGCAGGAAAAGGAGTGCACTGGTTTGTACATGGTGTGGACTTGGCTTATTCAAAAATTTGAGTTTTCATTTATATCACCTTTTTTCTGTGCAAAGTCATTTTGATGTTCATTGGAGGGAATTCATCAGAGCATTAGATGCAATATCCTGCATACATTGCTGCTCCTCTAACCTGTTTCAGGCAGTTTGAAAAGAAGAAAGCTAACAGTGTTCAGATTACAGAAAAAGAATGCAGTGACTTCTTTCCCACACATATCTGCCTGAAATCAGAATCACAAGGTACTTTGTGTCTTCTAGGTAAACAACATAATAGCTACATTTAATATTTCCCATAATATTCCAGTTGCATGCCCATTCAGGTAGGACATGTGCTTTTACTGTTGTAACAATCTCTTGAAAGATTCTTCACATATATTTTTCCCATATATTTTCCTTTGTGTTCAAAATAATGTCCTCTTGCAGTGGTCCTAGAAAGAAAGTTGTGGTTGTTCTTGCAATCCCATACAATGCCTGTCCTTGAAAGACCCTTTGAATATAAACTGTGCTGGGAAGAAGGTGTGGAACCTCTGCTTGGTTTTTTGGAGAGAATTGTTGTCATCTCTGGCTGTGCGCCTTTGGAATATTTGGCTTTTTCAGTCTTCTATTTCAGCTTCAGAAAAAGGTCAAAATCTTCATTACTTTAGTAATACCATTAATTAGGAGATGAGGAGTTGGAAGCCTTTCAGACTTCGAAGTTCTCCTTGTTCTTGGACAAGTGGTTTAATGGTCGGGCTGGCTCACATGGGCTCTCTGTTCTTCCCTGGCAGTTTAGGTACTGAGTGACAAAATGCCTGTGCTTTATCCCATGATGAGACACCATTTCCATATGTAGGATATCAAGTGTGATGATGTTGTGGGATGTGGGCTTTCCAAGTCCCTGCTGAGTTCAATTTGTGAGAGGCGCTGGCTCTATAGTTTTCCTGGATCTAAAAGATAAACTTGCATGTATGTTCCTGAAATGTTCTTTTGGATCTGCTGCTTGGAAGTTCTCTTATGAAACAACTTAAAAAGCTGTTCCCACATCTGCATCTGTAGCAAATGGATTGCATATTTCCTTTCACATCACCAAAAATTAGGATTTCAAAGTATTAAAAGACTGAGGCTGTGATTGGAGTGGTGGCCAATTTGAACTCTTGAAAAACATATGTTGCTCACAAAGTTCTAGAAAAGTAGTGTTGAAATATGTCAATGATGACATTATTGGTTCTGTGAGTTAAATCTTTTGAAAACAAGTCCCTTTATGTAAGGAAACCTGAGTTGTGACTTTTTAATTTTAAAATAAAAGGTCCTTGCTTCATCTTCCTATTTTGCCGTTAGGAAATCCTTATTGGCTTTGTAGTTAGGAATGATAATCAAGCTTGACTCCAGGTTTGCACTGGCCAAAGAAATACCAAAGAATGGATCCTAAAGAACTGAGTTTTATGAAGGTGTGCGTGGGGGTGGTTTTTTCCTGCCTGAGGTTCTGAGTTTCCCAGTAAATAGATGCTGATATGACTCTGCAGCTCTTCTCAAAGAACTTACGCAAACTTTCTGCATGCCTAAACTTCAAGAATAGAGAATTAAAAGAAAGCCTAAAGTCCAAGATCCTAGTGTTCTTTCTGAAAATGCTGTCATGAGAATTTAATGAAATAGTGTTTCAAGAGGTATAGGTACAGCTGTGCTAAGGGTCCCCTGCTGCCCCTGGAGCCTGACTGTGCTCCCAGGCACTCCCTGCCAGCTCTCTGGTACCAGCTCTTCCTCTCAGCCTGTTCACTGAGCTGGTGGAACTCACCAGACCAGCACAAAACTAATGTGAACAATAGAAAACCTCATCATATTCTTTCCAAGTGAAGAAATGGAGTCAGTTTGGAGTACCAGAACCAGCACTAAAGAAAGGGTGGAACAGCCTGGTTGACAGGGCTGGAACATTAAATGGAAAGAGAAGGAAGGAGGAGCAGTGGGAGAGCCATTCCTGACATATTCAAGCTGTTAGGCAGGCTCAAGTGCTCTGTTAAATAATCCCTGAGCAGCTGCTTGTCACTTGGACAAAGCCTGGCTTTGTCCATTCTTGTTTTAACAGACCAGAACATTGGAGTTTGACAAAGACTGTGGTGAATTCAAGCTCCATTGTGCATTCTTTATAGCAATCCTTCTTATCCTTCAGCACAAAAAGCTTTTGAGTAGCACCTTCTCCCTGGAAGCACCCCAAGGTGAGGTGACTGAATGTGGAGAGTGCACTTCACATGGAGAGATGCTCCAAGATGCTCTCCTGAGGTGTGTAACTGTCCTAAAATCACTGCACTGCTTATCCTCACTAATGTGGATCATCTGTACCCAAACTCATATTGCCAAACAGCACATGGAACACAGACACTTTTTATGCTATTAGTGATAATTTATAAATAAATACAGGTGATGTCACAGTATAATTTAATATGATTAAAACCCTTTAGATTTTATGTGGAAAATTCCCATATTTCTGTGATGTGAAAATTCTAAGCATGAGTTTATAGGGAAAAAACTCCTTTCAGTGAGGACAGAAGTTGTGTTGTTAGTGTGGGATGAATGCATAAAGAGACCCAACAACAAATAACTCTGACTTGCTTGGCAGTGGCACTCCAATCCTGCAGTGACATGATTTTTGTTGCCTTATCAGATATGATACTGAAGGAGTTAATAAATAAAGTTTTAAGACTTAAAAATACTCTAAATTATATTTAGAAATCACTTCTGTTACTGGTATACAGAGACAAATTTCCCATGGCATTGTTTCTGAAAAGGAAATGTTTAAATGACCCTGTGGTGGTCTTTGCAGAGGCAAAGAAAACTCCTTGTGTTCATTAATAACACAAATCATTGCTCTGTGCACAGATTTTGTCCAAAGAAAGGCAAGACCATAACTGTTTTGAAATCTATATTTAAAAATAGTTCTGGTTCTATTAGTCATTGTCCCATTCCAGAAATACAAGGAGTTTATGTTTAACTCTTTATCTACTCCATTGATTTACTTAAATTGCTGAAGAAAAACAGGAGGAAGGTGTTTTGTTAGTAAGATTACTGTAGAAATATCTGTTGTCAGAAATACACCAATATTGAAGTTGAGCAGTAATAATTAATAGGATGTTTACAAAATAAATAGTGTTTGCACAGTATTTACTTCTCGTGGAGAGCTGCTTGGCTCTTGTTGCTGAATCTATGAGCATTTTTAGGTTGTAGTTCATCTGCAGTTCATTCTTTCGTGGGTTGTTTTTAATTACTTTGCTGATATGTACTTAACCCCACCAACTTGAATACCAAATTACAGAAAGTTAACACAGACTTGTTACTGTGAGAAGTGCTGTTACTGTAGAGTAGGTTTTCATAGATGGTTCTAACTGAGAAAAAGTGTTGTGGTCAGTTGTAACATCTTCCTGACAAGTCTTTGATAGTTAAATAATTAACTATAGCTCAATTTGTTTTTCAGCTCACATGTGGTAAACACAGAAGTATTTCAGCAAGTAAGTTTTCAAATGTTCCATTTTAATAAGTGGCATTTCTAATTCTGAATTATCTGATATTATTAATCTGCCCATAGTGCCTGACATCCTTAACTCTTTGCTGCTATTTATATAGAATAGGTATTCAAACTGGACATACCTTGCAGGTTTGGAAGCTCTTCCAGAAGGACTGGGATAATCCACCTAAGGTCCTTATGTCCAGTTATTTCATATTACCAAAAAAAAAGAGAGAAAAAGGAAATTAGGCTGAGTTCTGTGAAATGAAAAGTATATCAAGAGAAAAAATCCTCTTCCAAGCTTCTTGATCCTTCTGGCACCGTGGGTGATACCAGAGTAAAGTGCTGCTTCAGATTAGCCCATCTTAGTACTGAAGAATGATATTAAGACGACTTGTTACCACTCATATGTTTTTCATCACTGCCTGTATTCGAGCCAAAACTTCTGGCTTAACTCTAGACGTCTAGTGGAAGACTTTATAAAACCTGTAGTTTAATAATAGTTGACATCAGACCATTGGAAGTACAGTGAGGTCCATTTCAGGTCACTCCTGCTGTGGAATCCCACTTATTTATGATTTCACTAGCCATTATTCTTTGAAAAGTGTGACTTGAATAAAACTATAAAACTTCAGCCAGTGGCAGAGTAAACCAGTAGCCTGCAGTGACCTGCATGCTGCCAAACCTTTCTAAAGTTAGAAAATTAGGACTTTATTGTGGAGCTGTGTATAAATTTTAGCTCTGCTTTCAGGAGGCGGCAATCCGGCTGGGGACAATGGTTCAAAAATGTAAACTGTAGACTAGGTTTTTAGGCAATATAGCTAATTTCTGTCTCTTGTGTATGGGAAATAAAGCATATCTATTAATTAAAACAGAGACAATATTTGCAATGTTCTGTGACTGAAGTTGTGAGTTTAAAACCAAGTCTTTGAGAATGTGCCCTGCTACAAAGTTTGTACTGACGAGCACATCCCAATATTTAGAAACTGGGTTATTCTTTGTTTACCTTTCATAGGCCTCTGTTTATGTAAACTTCAGAAATGTTTAATTAATGGAGTTTACCATTACTCCAAAGCAAGTTTTGGAGTCAGGGAAGCACTTTGTGTCTTTAAATTTACAATACATTATTTCCAGTTGTGTGTACATCTGACTTCATCTGTTTCTTTAATTAGCTCCTTTCTATGTTAAAAGTCTGGTCTTGCTTTGGAAAAAAAAAAAAAAAAAAGCCTGGAAATTTCACTTGGGATTTTTTTTTATTATCCATGTAATGTGCTGTTTGCAAAATGCCTGTACAAGTTGCATAAAGGTTATTTTGTCTGCTGCTACTTTCTTAAGGGAGAAAAAGGTTCTAAGCCAAAAATTTGAAACTTTAGTGCTGTGATATCAACCAAGACAAGACTTGTGTTACCTGCAGCATTGCTTTTGATGTGTTCCAGTTCCAGTAGCACAGATGGATGATGATAAAGAATCTCCCTATCACTTTTCCCAAGGAATAAAATTACAGTTTCAAAAGCAATCACGTTCCCACAGAAAGATCTGAAGGGTGATCTTAAACTTGTTTGAAATCTCAAGTTGCATATATCTGCATTCTCTTGCCTGCTTGTAGAAACCAAAGCTTCCTAAGCAAACACTCCCCTGTGTTTTGAATAGCTTGGTTTGGATGGGTTTACTTGAGGAAATTATTATTAAATTGCTGTTTTAAAAAACCCTCCAACACTTTCTTGGCTGTTTAGTAGAAGAGAGCAGGGCCTGAGGGCTGTGATATAAATGTGCTGGTTTCTTTTTTCACTTGGTTCAGTAGCAAAGTGCTGAATCAGCAGTTTCAACTCACCCTCGTTTTGCAGCAAACTGTTCTTGAGGTTTAGTAACATCTCAATTTTGGATGAATGCTTGGGGCTTTTTATTATTATTTGCTCTTTTTAGTTGAATTTGGTGGTAGGCACACATTCCTATGTGTATAAAGTTTGCCACAGCCAATTACATAATGAAGGTGACACACAGAGTGGTAGTACCTGGAAAAAAATGTCACCATCCTACCTTAAGGTGGATTATCAGTTTTGTCCAATATAAAGTATCAGCATGGCAGAAATAAATACAACTCACATGCTGCTCTTGTAATGAAACTCTTTGATATCTCAAGACATGGATCTATTATTTTGATGTGAATATAATTGCAATCTAAGATAAAATGCCCATAAATCACCTTCTCTGTCTTGACTACTCAATTCTGAACTTTAGATGTTACTCTTGAGAGCAATACTCAAAACTTCACCAGTGCTTCTCAGTCTACTCTGTGAGCCTGTTCTTTTAAATGCTTGCAGCACATTTCCAGTGTCTCAGGTTTTTAATGCATGATGTTGGGATCTTCATGAGGAGAGATACTCACAAATAGTGCTCTGAGGGTATTTTCTTTGCAAGCAATGCTGGTACATTTTCCAAAGAAAGATTGTGTGTTTAAATAACTAATAGATTATATAAGGTCAGACTGTTTGCTCAGAACTTTGCAGTGATTTCTGTTTCCACCAGTGAGAGAATTGGTTGAAAATTAGAATTCTGTCTTGCATTAAAATACTTATATAACATTTATGAGTAATGGAGATTAGTTTTTGAGCAAAGAGTAGAAGTATATTCAACACACATGTGGTTCAGAATACTGTCTCACTATGGTGAAATATGCAGATGAAAAAAAATTTGGATGGTGTTTTCCATTTGACATTATCTCATCAGTGATATAAAATGCTACCCTTGATTTCTCTCTTGAAAATGACTGTATTTTGTATTAGTTGATATGTCTGAGAGAGCAAACATATGCTGCCATATGTGGCCAATGCTTCCATTGCAATCTCTGTTTTAAGCCAGTCTTGTATACATGTGTTATTCTAAAGCTAACTAAGTACTTCTTCATTTTCTAGGACTGTTTATAAATGTGGTTTACATAATGTGATGAATCTAACATCAACTGCACAAAGCTGCCTTGGAGCCTGCCCATCACATTTTAATAACATGACATATTCCTTTCGTGCTCACAACCAGTCCATGTGCAGTGTGGTCACATATTTTGGTTTTAGCTAAGTTTTGGCTCCTCTCAGGCTGGACTACACCATTTAACCAGCTGAATATACAAAATCTACCCTTCAGCTTCTGTAGTTCAGCTTGATTGTTCAGTATCTATATATAAATATATTTAAAAAATATCTTTTGTTTAATCATCATGCATGAATCAACTTTTGCTTTAGTTTTTAGCATGTTTTTGGCAGCTGACTTAGAAACTGCAACAAAATAGAGTTTCCTTTGCAGTCAAAGTCCCTGATGTTTGTTAGCAACACAGCAATATTGAAGGGTGGGTCATAACTTGGAATATTGAGAGGCTGTGTACAAAAAGAGCTGTAAAGTCAAGTGTACATTAACTTATATCCATGGGATTGTCAAGCTTATCATGGCTTGTATGGATGCAAGGATGTGACCTGGAATGACTGGAGAGGCAAAACATCACCAGAAGAAACATCTTTTTTCACCCTTCCAGGCAGTTTCTGTTGCCTCTGGACAGTCACTTCACTTTGTTCTACCACAGGCTACAGATTAATACAAATTACTCAGTGTGGAAGTGCCAATTTCAGAACCCCCAGCTTGCTTATTCCCACCTTGATCCCATGTAAGGATCTGTGCACCAAACTGGATCAGGAAACTGCTTTGACTCATCAGTGAAGGTCTTGAAATTAGTTTTGGTGTCTGTGTACATGTCACTTGTCAGTCTTGCTTGTGATACTGCTCACAAGTTTGGATAATGTGACATGGCATATTTATGGAATAGGGGTATTTATCAGCCTCAGAGACATTGGAAACACCAGACATTCTTTCATGGAAAATCAAACAGTAGTTAAAATGAAAAACTCTGCAACCAGTGCCAAACTACTGAATCACTCCAACAATAAGTTCTAAAGGAAAATTTTCTGTTCCGGAATACAAGCTGGACTGAGAACAACATTTCCTCACAGAGTATCAAGCATTTACTGTGCCAAACTTCAACAATGCTTTGAAAAACCCCAAACCTTGATCACCTGAAAATGCTGAATTTCTCTCATTTTTCCCTTTGTTTTAACATAGAGTATGAAAAATATGGAATGTAAATGAATGCATGTTCTTAGACAGCCTTTGGGTAGATTCCTATTGTTCAGAACATAAAGGCAACGCTTAAAGTGGTGACTGTCATCAGATTCCTGTGAGTTGTTAGTTTTAATAAAAAAGAAATGTGTCCATCTAGTCCAGAAAAAAACAATGTTTAAAGCATGTTAGAATGAAAAGATAATTCCACTGAATTTGGTGTTTGTTTTTGCTAACTTTACTTACCAACAGAAGTGATGTTTATTGATTAGAAATCCAAAGGCCCAAAAGAAGATATCTTTGGCTCAGTTTGTTATAGACTGTTAGAAGTGGAAGCAGTGAGTATCACATTCCTGAGATAGTAATTAACTACAATTTGCACTTCTCTCTCTAATGAAGAACCTGGGTCTGTAAATGTTTGCATGTACTTTGAGCACATCTGGTTTGGAGATGGAAAAAGTAACAAGGTCTCTAGGAAGATCTCCAGACTCAATTTATTTGCAAGTTTTGAAACACACAATTTTTAACTTTGGAACAGTAGAAATGAAAGCATTTCTTTCATTGCTAATCATTGGTATCATTACTAATAATAAGGAAGGTATACTCTGATTCAAGAGGTGATTTCCCTATCATTAATTAACTCAGCCTGTGTTTGGATGTGTGTTTTTATCCGTGGGAATTTTCTGGGAGGGCCTCATTTGTTTCTCATCAGCACAAAAGCTGTAAATCTGTCATGCAGGGTTGGGTCTAGCTCTAAATAGTCCCAAGAAATTAGGAGCATTTTGAAAAAGTCTGATTTAGTTAACTGCTGCTACAGTTTTACTGTTCCTTTCTCATAATTATGCTACTATTAAATTGTAGGTACTATGTAATCTATATCTATATATGTTCAAGTGGGCAGTTTTAAAAAGCCAGTTAAATTTTCTTTAATTACTTATACACCATAAAGTGCTCTGTTGATTTTTAGCTTTCATTTTTCCCATTTCAGCTGTAGGGGAAAATCACGAATAAGTGATCTAAGATAGTGATCACTATCTTTCTTTTTTATGAGAAATGAAAGAAATAGGAAGATAGAAACTTCTAAATTAAACCAAAAGACAATGTAGAAAGTAGCAGAGAAGAGTTGTCAGACAGATGTCCTAATACACTATTTCCAAAGGTATTTGTTTGGAAATACAGGAGTGTGTGAGTTAAGAAGCCATGGATGGGTTTGCACTGCTTTTTGTCAGAGATAGAAATCCACTGGATGACAGAAGCTCCTTTTACCACTCAGTGGAAATATTTATGTGAACTGAAAGAAAACATATGTCATAATTGCATATTAACTTGTGGTATGGAGAAGGAGATCTTTTTTGTAGGACAATTTGTAAAGTAGAGGGTATTATTTTCTTCTTGAACACTTGTGTTCTACAAAGGGTAATTTCCATTTGGTTTTACCACAGCAGAACAAAGGAGCCTTGACTTTAGAAAGTAACTTCCCAATGATATAACTTTATTTTGTTAAAGAAGCAAATTATATCTTAATTTCATAGAATCATAGAATGGTTTGGGCTTGAGATCTTAAAGATCATCCAGTTCCAAGCCCCTGCCATGGATATTTCTCAGTGTTTGATTCTTACTGTGACTATACTTCTGTTTCATGGTTATTAGAATTTCTATTTTTTCCAATTAATGGATAAGATGCATATGTTCTCATGTAAAATCAGAGAGTGTTCTTCATTCAGGTTGGAAAGAAATTAAATTCAGCTAAAATGGGAATTAACCACTGTTTCTATCATTTAAGGTTTTACCAGAGGCTCTCAAAATAGCCTTCAAAATAAATACAGAATTGCAGATTAATTTGAACCCATATGTTGTCAAGAAAGAGTAAATATTTTGACGTTTCCCATGCTAAAACTAGACCAACACTAAAGAAATTAGTGGGTGGCAGGTTCAAAACAGAAGGAAATACTTCATGAAACATTTATGGTTCAGCTGTGGAAATGTGCAAGAAAGTGAAGTGGATTTTAATGTTTCATATAGACCCAAGAAGTAATTGGTCTAATTGAAAGAGGAAAAGTCTTGCATCCTGAGTTCTTTGTAATGAGAGCCAAACTGAGCTGGAAAAAAAGGGAGAAAGAGTTTTCCCTGGAAGACTTGTAGTGAACAACCTTCACAGAGTAAGTCCAGAACCATCCTGCACTAGAGGGGAGGCACAGATGTTTATAAAGAACTGTCAGTTAAAAGGGGTTGAGAACCACGAAATGTTCACAAGGGCTGTCATTCCCTGACAGTTTTTAAGGAACAGAATGCATGTGGCTAGAGGATGAAAGGTAATGGCATAGCCAACCTCCAGGGCTTTGGAGAAATTGCTGTGAGAAAAATAAGTACATTTGAATCCTTTTCCCTATTTTTAATCCTTTAAAAATACCATTGCATAACTCACTTAGAAGATTCTTGCCTTTGTTGATAGTGTTGTTGAAGATCTAATATTTCCACAGCTGTGTTCAGTATTACTCCTTTGAGAAAAATATCTGTCTTGTGGAAAAAATAAGTCAGCTTTTATGCATTACTGTCATATGAAAAGTTCTCACAGAGAAACATAGATTTCTTTCAGGAATATTGCATGGAAAACCTACAGATTTCTGTGTATGTACTCATAATACCGCACACTTGGAATGAAAGTTCTTTTTACTGAATTAACAGAACTTCTTCAAAGTACTTTGTGGGAAACAGTATGTTATGAGCTGGTCTGAATTACTCACTTTATCAAAGATACATTAATATAAATAACAACCTAAAACAGAAGTAATGAATCAGAAGTTTGCATTCAGTAACTGTGTGGAAATCTGCATCCTGTACAAAGAATTAAACACCAAAGAAATGGAAATTCTACCAAACTGCAGTAATTGTTTACTCAGTGGCTGTAGGAAGTTCCTTGCATAACAGATTATTAAAGAAGAAATTACAAGGTAAATGGTTTTTAAGATGAATCTTATAAGTAATCCTACTCTGAATGCTTTAATTTACTTTAATCCTTAAATCCTTGGGGAAAAAAGGCTATTTAATGAATGGAGCCAGGATGGCTCAAGCAGACTGGAAGAAAATTGTTTGGGGGAATTCACTCAACTCTTGAGTATTTGTTCCCTTGTAGAGACTACAGAGAGTGTTTGTGTCCACTGTGGCTGGCAAAGCCATGGCACTGGACATGAAACCCTGGGCAGGCACATCACTGGCCTTTATGGGGAAAGTGAATAGCACAGCCTCTGTACCTCCCAAATACCAGGTGATGTTTTGGAGGCAAACCTAACAATTGTTGGACCATATCATAAATAATCAGGCATTTACCCCAACTGCCTTGCTCCCAATAGCCAAGATATTTTTGCATATTTTTATGCTCTTGTAGAAAAGGAAGATATGTTTATGAAGGCAGCTGCAGTCTGGGGAAGAGGCATTGTTCCTTTTTCTTGACATTAATATGGACTTTGAATTAGTTGTAATGCACAACATTTCCCGAGATGAAAAATCGGCAGTTTCTGAATAGAGAGCTTTGAAGTCAATGCCCCAGATAAACCTTATTACCCATAGAACTCCCAAGAGAAAATAAGTAAAATGACTAATGTTAGTCACCAGAACAGCTGATTTTGGGGGATAGCCACACAAAGGCATCAGTGAAGGATAGACCTGTAGGAAATACAGATCAAACTGTGCTGCTGGTTTTTGTGAGGGACTGAACTGGGATGGTTTGTGTGAGCTGTGTAGGCTCATAGAACAATGCTCAACTACTGGGCCATGGCAAGAGGTGAAGTTACCCTCAGCCTCCAGCTGATGCCTTAGGTTTTAACTTTTATATTTTTCAAACCATGGCGTGCCCAGTGTCACTCTGCAGTTCCCTGGAGCTCGTTCAGTGCTGTTCTCTCACGCTCACACACACACAACAAAGCCTCTCCAGCTCTCCAAGGACACCCAGACCCTCCTAGGCCCAACAACTGCAAACCACAATCTTGGGGACAGGGGGGCAAGCTTATGCAAATTCCATCCTTGCCTGGCTTCTGCTTGGGGAATTGATGCTGAGATCCAAGTGGGAAGAACTCGGGAGCTGTCCTTGTCCATGTTGGGATGCACTGAGCCTCTGGAGCCCAGAGTGTACCTCTGAAGGCCTTTCCAATCAATCCCTCCTTTATTCCTGTCTGCTCTCTGTTTCTAGGGAGCCATTTAAGGCATCAAGCCCACCCCTCTGTTGGTATAGATTCCCCTTTGTATCCTGTATTACCCCACAACATTCACTGTGGGGGTATTTACCAGACGTGACTGCAGAGCAGAGGCAGTCGTGTGCTGCTCCAAGGAACTCCAGAGCAATGACCAAGTGTGTGTTGGGAAACTTTATGAACTGTTCAGAGGCTGATAAAGTCGGTGAATATTGATGGAAATGTGGAGGATTCTGTCCAGTGAGGAAGGATGAGGATGGATGAGGCCGGGCTCTAGAGGAAATACGTAAGCAGAGCTGTCCTGGGCCAGGTCAGAGCCCAGCTAGGCCAGTCCCCCGACTTTGGCAGTGACATTTCCACAGAGAAAGGGCATTGCTGATTCTGAGTTTCCTTTGCTTTCACTTTCCTTGAAGCAAAGTAAAGCTCTGGTTTTGGGACAGCCATTTTATTTAGTTTTCAGATTCACCCTGAGGTCGTTTGGCTGTTTGCTGCCATTCCCAAGGGAATGGCTGGAGCTGTGTCAGGGCAGGTTTGGGTTGGATATCAGGAAGGTGGTGCTGGGGCACTGCCCAGGCTCCCCAGGGCATGGTCACAGCCCCAGGGCTGCCAGAGCTCCAGGAATGCTTGGACAATGCTCTCAGGGATGCATAGGGTGGGATTTTTGGGGTGTCTATGCAGGGCCAGGGGTTGGATCAATGATCCCCATTGATCCTTTCCAACTCAGAATTTTCTGTGATCCTTTTAAGACTGATCAAACATTATCCAGTTGAGAGAAGCACATTTACTGTGTGAAAAAGTTGATTCTGTAGAGGTAATGAATCTCTTGTTTTGCTTTACTAACTGGAGTATTTCAATATCATAAAAAGGATGATAATTCATAGTTAATTGGTTTCTGGTGTGGTGAAAATGTCCTGTGCAGTACTTGACTCTGTAAGTTCTTTCAGGGATGCACAATGGTGCAGAATGTGTTCTCAAAGGTAATTTAGTGACCTACTAACTCTTGCATCATGTAGAATGGAAGATTTTTATGAAGAGTTTTGCTTGATGTTCTCTCTTCACTTTTTAAACTGAAAAGCAAAAAAAAAAAAAGTGTTGGGACTTTATGGGTCTCTCCTGATGGAATTTTAATGTAGAACAGGGTGTTAGCAAGGACCATTACATCTGTAATGAGACTTCATAACCTTGTTATTGGGAACATTAAACACTATATTTCCATTGAATTTCATTGTAGCAGTTGTAACAAAATTGTTAAAATTACGATTGCAGGCATTTGAGTGTAGCTGCTTGGTACCTGAATTGGTACAAAACTTATGAGTAGGATGTTAATTTATTGGGAAAATAAACAGCTAGATACATTTTGATCATATGATTGTTTCTTAATGTGGAAAAGGAGATCTGTTTAATACATTTTAGAGGTTTTTAAGTGACGTCTTCACTACTTTTGGATGGAAAAAGTGTTCCAACATTTTTCCACAATACTTTAGGGCCTTGAGACTGAACAGAAGTTGTTGACATCTTTAAATCAGGCTCTTATTTCACATGTCTGCTGTTTTTTCCTCATTTAAAATGGTCTTCAGTTTGCCAAGAGAAGTAAAATTAAAGCCTTGAAATAGAGTTTGGGATTCAATGGTAACTAACTGTAAGAGAGAGGTCATGTTACTAAAAATGCAATAAAAGCAGGGATCTCCTTTGTTCATTAGGAAACAGAAATGTGTGTCTGCTGAATAAGTCCAACATATCATTATAAATTTTTTTGCATGGATGTTTATACCTTTTTCACTTAACAAGAAGACAGTGAGACTGCTATGCAGGGCTTCTTCCAAATGAGGGTAGGTTACACGGTTCACTAAACCTTTAAATGCTTCCCGCAGCCAAAATCAGCTTTAAAGGAAATCTCTTTAAAAACATTCACTATTTTCAGAGTGTTGGCTCCAACTCCGTGGCTGGGATGTTCTACAAGGTGGTCATGATGTGGTTCTGACCCCCTCAGAGCAGTGATTTGACCTGGAGTTTGATCTTCCAAAACCTGATCCATGGCTTCAGCGAGGAGAGGTGGTGTGGAACTTGTAACACATGTTGGTACCTCAAGTTCCTTGTTGTTTTGACATTGGTTGAGGCTGTAAATCCAAAGTAGGTCCCTAAACTTCCAACTGAGGAGAGATTTTGGAGCTTCCTGAGGAAGCTTCCAAGAACACCAGATCTTGTGTTCTTAGTCTGCAAACCCACAGTCTGCAGGAACTGCTTCATGCAGAAAGTTAGCAGGGTTATTGTGTAAAATTATTTTGGTAGTATTTACTTGTAATTTTACTATTTTACTGTCTGTAGACTTGTCTGAAAATTGTATACATTGGAATATAAACATAGTACTTAAATTAGAAAATGTTTTCTCAGGAGAGTTTCAACCAGTTAAGGCTGGTATTACCACACAACAGAAATGATAAACTGTTTATTTTCTTGCTGTGATGTAACTGTTTATAAAGCTGTGACTTGAGACATCATAGAAGTTCATTGATTTCTTTCAGTAAAAGCACAAACTTTTGGTAGAGAAATGTTAAAATTCTGTTTCCTAGTTCTGATAGTTATTTTCTTTCAGAGTGCTGAGGGGTTTTGCAGTAGGTGCAAGCACAAGTTTCAGAATTGCAATTCAGAAATGACATCAACCACTCTCTATAGTGTTACTGTGACAGTGAATTGAGTGAAATTCACTTTGTCGTGGGCAAATAGAAAGGAAGTGGTCACACAGCAACTCCTTTTTGGGGCAAAGTTGAGTGATTTGTAGCTTTATCATGGAGGGATCTCTATTTATTAAATTGAAATGGAAAATGGAGAAGGGTGTATATAGTATGAACTCAACATTTCTAGGGTCTCAGAGGTTCTAATAGCCTCAACACATTTGGGATTAATAATGAAAATCTCATTTCAGGAGGTATTTGATGCATTTGTTTTTCTGAGGTTTTTGTGATTTTTTGTTGGGGTTTTTTCCTAAGAAAGATCTTTTACCTTGCTTAGGGAAAACATTCCCTCCAATTGTTTCCTCAAATTCAGAAAGCTGCCCAAGTTTCCAGGGAAACAATGTTATTTTGATGGACACCTTTGCAGTTTTTATCATACCAGAAGTGCCTGTCCCTGTGCACAAAACAACAGCTCAGGCAGATCCTCAAAGACAAAAAAAGGTCTTTTATCCCTTTTGTATTAATAATAATAACCACAGGATGTCTTCTGCTACATTTCAATTTATAATGGAGTTTAGCAAGGCTTGTTAAGTGGGATCCATGAGCCAACAATGCAAGTCAAAAATGCAAGAACTTAAAAATCTAACAGAGATTCTAAACCCCCAAAAATCCTCTTAGGCCACAAAGCATTGTGGTTCTGCAATTGCTAAGGCTATTGAATCCTAGCCTTCTCCTATTCTGGTCTCTTACTGGCTGTAAAATATTTTTCCCTCTCATAGTTTCAACATTCACACCTTGTATTTAGATATTTTTACCCTGCATTTGTCTCTGGCTGGGTTACTGAAAACATCACATTCGGGTTTTTGCTGCACTATGAGTAGTTTCCTCTTGGAAAATGTTAAAAAAATTCTGGTGGGACATCTCTGCAATCTTAGCAGGTTGCACCTGGTTCTCTCTTGAATTCATCTGTGAATAGAAGTTGGCTCCATCTGTGTGTGGAGAACAGGAGAAATGAGAATGCTGCTGTGCATCCCCCAAATCCAATTGCCTGGCAGAAATGTTACTGGATTGGCTTAACAGCATCTCCCTCAAAGCAATTCTCATAGGAACTTGTCATGAAGGCTCTCCCAGTATTAATATGTATAAATTTTTATATATTTATATATTTCATAAGACTTCTGAGTCTGATAACACTTAGCAGAACTGTATCCCATTCCCAATCCAATGGCCTTCTTGAAGTATATTCATTTCCAAAAAAATTAATTATTTGCTCAAATATGTTTTAGAGAATAAACTAACTAGAGTGGTTTTGTGTTGAGCTGTCCTTGCATATTTTAACCCTACTGGTGGCCGAAGATTCTGAACTTCTTCCCATGTGTTTCTTGACCAAGAACTCTCAGGTTGCTATGTCCTAGAGTCACAGGCTGTAAAATGGTGACAATCCCATTTACTTTGTTTATAAAACCCTTTCAGGCTCACCATTTAAAAGTAATGAGAGTTGTTATAACAAAGCCCATTCCATTTCCAGTGTAGTGGGGCATTTTGAAGAGTGGATTTAAGCTGCTTCCATCTGACATATGGAAATGCTGTGCAAGTTTAATTGCCTGTGTATTTTGAAGTGAGTAAGCACCTGTTTGTTGCATACCCTTCATCCCTTGGCTTCTTTCTCCTGCTTGGTCTTCTGCCTCTGCTACTGTTGTGTTCCATTTCCAAAACATTTTTCACTCAGTCTTTGTCTCACTTCTGGGGCATTGCATCAACATTGTAACTTTACTTTAGGCCATGTTCCATTACTACAACTTACATAGCATAAGGCAAGCTTAATATTCCTTGACTTAAATCCCCAAAGGAATAACCTCAGACAAATTACTTGCATAAAATTCACTTTTAAGATATCTTAATAGTGAAATAGCACATCTTGGAGAAAAAATATGTTAATGGTCACAATAAATCTTGTTTCATCTATGTTTTAGTGGTGTCATCCCCTGCAAATGCAGAGGAGAATTACTTGTGGGTCTCATGAGTCTGAATGTTTGGTAAAAGAATTCTACTTGAATGAAAATACTTGCTGAAATATGTTGTGTTTTGCTTAAATTTATTATAAGCCTACACATCCTGTACAGTATAAAAATCTAACAATCTAACTATGGTACAAATGAATAGAACCCCTTACTATGAGTTTAAAAATAATTTTAAAAAATTAAAATATGCTTTGTTTATAAGAAAGCATCCAGATAGAAATTAATTGCTCATTCCTCTCGCTCATCAGAATCTGTGTTTGAATACAGGAAGCTTTTACGGTCATCTAAAATAAACAATTTAACATTTTTCCTTAAAATTTCACTAGGAAGAGAATTTATCACTGCAAAATGTTTGGTAGAAAATCCATACTGTGTGTGTTTTAAGAAATTTGATTCATAGCTAAAGGACTTATATCTTTTATGTACAATTTTTACAGTTAATTGTACCACTCTTAAAATATTTTCAATTCAGTTAATCAAATAAGACAGGAGCAAGCTGAGGGTTTAGTTATATTCTTATATCCTAAAATCTGATCTTATAGAGGGCATACATGGGGGCACAGTTTGACCTGTTGACTTTAAGTAGAATTATGTTAATAGAAATAAAAATTGATGTCATAATCTTAAGCTTCAATTTTTACATTTAATAGTTTTATAATGAAACAATACTAAGACATACACTGGTACCTTACCTCAGTATATAACAGACAGTATCATGTTTATGGCAGCAGGAAGGGTTTAAATCAGAAATAAGCAGACCAGTGAGTAGGAGAGAATAAATAAAGCTGCACTTGTAGAGATGGGGGTTGCAATGCAGAACTGGGAGGGTTATTTGGTCTTCTGTGGTTTAAGAACAACACTGCAATAGGATCTTATGCATGAGAATGAGTGTGGGGAGAGCTGCCTTGTGTTGATGTAGTTGTTTTCAAGGTGAACGTGTTCCAAGTGGGAATCTTCATTCTCCTCCTCGCTGTGGTCGTGCTCATCCTCGTGGTTGCTCTGAGTCCTGCAGATGCGTTCGGGGGGCACTGTCCTGTGACAGGGGGGAGGAATCATGCTGGAATTATTCCAGATAACTCTTAGCTTCAGCATTTATTTTAGACTTTCTGTCTATTTAGATATCTGAAAGTGTTGGCTTAATCAGTACATTACATTTTCTCAATTACATATTTATTGAGGACTTTCAAACGTCTCTCTTTTTTTTTAAACCTTCTCTCCTTGCATTGTTTTCTCCTTCATATCACATACTCAGTTTTCCTGAGGAAAGTGTTGCCACATGCTGCTGAATGAGAACTTTGTCTGGCATGTGGAAGAGCCTCTCTTTGTCATTCCTTTGCTTCCCAAACAGCACAGAGGGCCTGGATCACACACCTGGCTCCACAGCTGGGGCTGCTGAAACATGCTCACCAGGTGACTCCAGCTGCTGACTCCTCCCATTATTCTCTTATCACTTTGGGCTCTGCTCCAGGAGCAGAAAAAGCTGGTGATTGCTGTGCCAGCCAAATTGTAGCTGCCCCAGGGGATGTGGCCCAAGCACTGTTACAGGTGAAAATCTTGGAAAGAACTGCTGCACCACATCACTGTAAGTACTGAAAATGTACACATTTTCAGTAACTGTAAGGGAGGGTGAAATCTCACTTTTATCATATTAAGAAATACTGCAGAAGAAAACTCAGGATTCAGCTACTCCTTCAGATATTTTAAAACGAACATTTACTTAAAAATAACAAATCCCTAAAGCAAAGCATGTCTTACAACATCTATTTTAATATCATTAATGTAACAAAGAGCTTGGAAATTACCTTATTTTATTATTGTTCAGTCTTAGAAAACGTAGTTTTCTCATTTCATCAATCCCAAAGGGTACAGCCTTTAATTCATTATGATCCAGAAAAAGCTCCCTCAGGGAGTGGTAAGCTCCAAAAAATGACACTGGGTCGATGCCATCATCAGTGAGCTTGTTAAAGGACAGGTAGAGATACTCCAGCCCTGGCCTCATGTGGCCAAACACATAGCCTGGAATTCTTTCAATCTGATTTCCTATAAGTACCAGATGGAGTAAAGATTTTGGCAGATAGGAGGGAACATGATACAATTTATTATAAGAGAGATCGATTGACTCCAAGTTCCTGCATTAAAGGAGAGAAGAAAAAAAAAGGCTGAAACCCCTGAGAGTGTTCTGTCCAAGGCTCTGCTTCATGGCATTACCAGGGAAGGAAATTTCCAAGGGAAATTTGTTTCTCTTAATGGAGCAGAATGCATTTTATGGAAAATGGTCATGCATAATTACTCTGGGAATAGAAAGAATTAAGTTATGAGTTACCAATCAAGCACAATGACTTTGTTGTTGGGGTGAGATCTTCAGTAATGAGGATGGGGAATCCCAAGGACTAATTTGTGATTGAGTTACACTGAAGAACTGGAATAACCTTAGTGCTTCAGTCATTATCCCATTAACAGGGAGTTTTAAGCTTTGTTCTAAAGCCCATTTGAAATGCTGCTTATATTCTCATTGCTTGCTCTGCTTATATTCTACTCTTAGCCAATGCACCTGCCCAGTCTTCCCTTCATCTTTTTTACTTTTATAATTTTTAATCCAGTGGGAAATAAGCCTAGGACAGTCTTAAATTATTTGTAAGTTACCTGTGAGATAATTATGTATTGATACTAAATTGCCACATAATTGTATGTAATATTATTTGTAATTAATGTTCTTTTTTGAATTGGTGGTCAGAAAAAAAATATTGACTTTTATATTAATATGATACAGATTTGAGGTAAAAGAGCTTTCTCTTTGACAGCTGAGTATCTTCTAGATTATAATTACAATTAGGCAAGGGAAATTAAGAAAAATTAGCAAAGGAAAACAAATCAAAGGATAATTACAATTCTAAGTTAAAAGTAATGAAGTGCAAATATTTTTTTCATTATCTGACTCGCTAATAACAGAGAAAAAGAAAATAAATGTATTTTAAACATCTGGTACTTACTCTTGGTTTATCCAAGCCAAAGGTGCTATCCTGTGCTCTTCTAATTTGTTGTGCTTTAGCCCAATGATGTTGATGTTTCTGGTATGGTTAAAGCAAATTTCTGACACTTCTTCAATTTGATTATGTTCAAGATATAACTCCTGTAAGTGCATTTGGGAAGAAAATTTGCAAGATCAGAATAGGCTGGGTTTTCCTATTGCAAATTCCAAAAGGAGCAGTTACCTGTCCTCTGTATTGTCTACCTGTTAATTCTGAATGTGAACCAGAGGCAGTTTGTAGCTGGAGTGGGACCTTCAGAAACACAATTTTTCAAAGCAATTGTCTCATTTTCTCATTTGTGAGAATACAGATTGCTTTGAAAGGGCAAAGAGAAGGAATTGCACCTTTTGGGTGTTTGTTGGGGGGTTGTTGTTAGTATTTATTTTGGTTGTTTTCTTTTTACCTCAAGAGTGGCAGGAAGACCTTGTGGGATGATTCTAAATTTATTTCTTCCCAGTCGCAAGTAAGAGAGACTTTTCAAAGGATAAAAGGCCAAAGGACTGACATTTGCTTCACTAAGTTTATTTCCTTCTAATTCCAGAGTGACCAAGTTCTTTAAATCTAGGGAGAAAAAGTTTAATTTCAGTTAATTAATGCCATCTAATAACTTGTTAAAATACACTTTCATAATTTAACCGTCTTAAATATTAACCAGATCAGTTCACAGCAATGAAAAAATAAAGTGAACTGATTTTATTATCTCATAATCACGGAATTATATTGTTTATAAATTCCTAGAGCTTTAGAGATTGACTACAGCTTTATTTACATTTTCTTCTCCCAGTCCAAATGGAAAGGGCAGCAGCTGATCCAGTTTAGGTGGGACCCTTTTGGCAGGAGAGGAAAGGAAGCAAAAAAGTCCATCAAATTCTGACATGGATGGTAGCCTGTCTTTTTTCTTTCTCTTTTTTCTATCAGCCTGTGTTTCACTTGGCCTAAAATAATCATGGGTGACTCTGATTATATCCTCCCTTATTTTTCATAGACATCAAATTCTGTTCACTCCCATGCAATTTAAAAATAACTAAAATGGTTTCACCACACATAAAGCTTGCAGGTGGGGATAGTAGGGGTCTTCAACATATTTCAAATCCACCTCTACTTGGTGACCTTAATTATCAGCTGCTGGGGGGGAGGAGCAGTTGCAAAAGAAGGGGAAATGTATTTTTAAAATACTTTGCCATGCAAATCTTTCAACTCTTGTTGCCTTTTGAAAACATGGCCCTGTAAGGCTAACAGTTATTTTTTTATGTCAAACCAGGTGCATTTGGTTCAACATTCAGCTCTTCAGATTTATTTTAAGCTTTTCATATGATCGATATTTGTTTTTTTCAATACCTTTTAAGCCATCTTCATCAATGGCATGAAGTTGGTTGTCATTGATTTTTATTTCCTCCAAAGTTGATGGCAGTTCAGAGGGGATATGCACCAGCATATTTCCATCCAGATACAAACGTTTCAGCTTTTTCAGGATCTTATCAAAGGGGTGAAGAAGAACACTTAGATTAAGGTGGAAAATATGCAGTTAAACATACACTGTAATCATAGTTAAGATTTTCTTAAACACCTTAAGGTTTTCAGCAGCAGTGCAGTCATACCCAGTGTTTTGAATAAAAAGTAATGATTTTCTCCTGTCAGTCTAATTAATTGGTTTCTTTGTGCTAAATTAACAGAAGTGCCAGTTAATGTCCTGTGTAACTGGAAGAGCTTCCCCACAGCCCTGCTGCAGTTCCCCAGGATCGCTGCTTGCATTCCTGCTGCTATCTGTGAATCCTGGAAGCATTGCCTCACTACATTGGGCAGTATTTAGGACTTCAAAAATACATGCATTTAGAAATTATGTGCTTATCCTCTTCATTTTTGAGCAAATTGATGATTTTCTGTTGGACAGCAAATTTACTCAGGCAGAAAGACAGCAACTGTTCCAGTAACTGAGGATTTTTATGCTTAAAAAAATGGTATGAAAAATTATCATATCTTAATTTTAATTCTTGATTATGGTGAGAGATTTCTTGAAGTAGCCAGGTTTGCCTGTACTGTAATTGGACAACTTTTACTTATACAAGGTGCAAAGTGGTTTAGATCCATGAACTGAAAGCAAAAACATTTGTAAGCAATAATTATGGAGAGAGTAGCAGAAGAGTTAGGCTTTCTTACTCTGAATGCTCTGGGACCTATGCCAGGAGAGGTAATGTTATTTTTACTCAGATCAATCCATTCCAAATTAGGAATCCCATTGAATGCTTCATCTGAGATAGTAGTGATGCTATTTCCTAGGACAGAAGGCAAGAACAAAGTTTGAATTATGAAATACACTCTGCACTTCAGTTGTGTAGTGTTGCACATAGAAAATATGTCCCAGAAACAGCTGCATTATGGACAATAATTGTGTAGATATATTTATCTTAATATTTAAACACTGGTATGCAATCTAATGGTTTTAATTTCTTGTTTTAAAGGCTTAGCTGTAAAATTAGGTCTAATTCTTTTCTCTGTTAAGGAATGACAAAGCCTTAACAGTGCTGTTGAGTGCATTTGAGGGTGGATAGTGTTACAAAAGTCATGCAAAGTAGACCAAATAATTACCTGTAAGGTCTAAACTTGTTAGGTCTGGATCTGAGATGGGTGGTATTTGTGTAAGTTTGGCATTAATGCAGCTTACTGTGGTGTCCGAGGTGGAACATCCAGATGGCAAAGGAGGAGCTTCTATGGGTGGAACAGCAATTGGAATTCTGAAAGCACCATCATCTTCATCACTTTCATGCTGCACATCTTCTGTTCTTGGGACCCCCAGCTTCTCTCTGCGCCGCCCTTTGTGCCTGTGGCGATTCTTTCTGCCTTTCCTTTTTCTTTTCTTGTCCCCTTTTTTGTGACCCTCTTTGTCTCTAATCTCGATCACTTCTGTTGGAAGCAGCTCTTCCTTTTCCATTTGAGTTCGTGCTGATGGCAGAACGCTGGTGTTGTCAAGGTCCTTGGGTCCTGGGGAATCACCAGAGAACTCACTGATGTCATCCAGTGAAATTATGCTGTTGTCCAAAGAGGAGGCTAATGAGGAAAAAAAACCCAAAACAACACAAAAGAGTCTGATAAGAAATTAAAATAATAGTAAGCACTGTTTTCCACTTCCAGGAAAAAGCTATGACTATAGAATAGTATTCCTCTTAGAATATGTTTTGAAGAAGAAAAATGTGGTCTTAGATTGCTGCTTGAGAAAAGAGAGACTTGACTGAGAAATCACTGAGCCAACCACGCAGGACAGTTTGTACACAGCTATGATTCATGGCAACTCCAGAAAAAAAGGTGGAAAAATTAATACAGCTTTCATGATCTTCCTTTTTGACATATTATTAATTATTGGGTTTGTGTTGATGGAGGTGTCTAAAGAGGAAAAATAATGTGTCTGGGAGTGGGAGGTAATTTGGAAAAAATTCACAAAGGTCATGACTTATCCAGAAGGGACTGTCAGGGGAGGAGTTGGCTGCAGGTGGGGATCTCACCAGGGAAATGCATTAACTTCATTACCAAAATGCAGTTTTTATTTCCATAATAGGACAATTCTAATAAAAGGAGTTTAAGTGTTTCAGTCAACACAACTTTTACAGTTCTACAGTTAATTCCTATGATATCTCAGAGTGTCACATGCACATACACATGAGGAAAAATATTCCTTACAGCAAGAGGAGATTGAGTTCAGTACTTTACAGATATAAGATATTGGGAGTGTGGGAAGAAAAGGAAGGAAGTCACATCTCATATTTATCTCCTTCATTCCTTTTTTTAAATTTAAATGATTGTGAAAAAGCAAGATTGTAGCTCTTGTGAATTGACTTTCTTCTCTTGACTTACATCAAATAGCTGCATGTTTTTTGCACTCCTAACCAATATTTACCACTCTGTATGTCTAATACATTAAAAATGGCCAGTAGCTATTGATTGATCCTTTGTAAATGGAAGTGGGATAGAAAATATAAGTAGATGTTATTTCTTCGTACATTTACAAAATTTTGTAGAGGTAGGAGAGAAGCAGAAAGGGGAAAATAAAAAAAATAAATACAATTGTCTTTACTGTTGAATAATTAGCATCATCTTTTCTTCAAATGTTGTATCAAACTCTGTATCTAACAGAGTTAGAGAGAAACTGAGGTCAACTTGAGTAGAAACTCTGAAGAGCTGCTTTTATCATGGAATTTGGGATAACGAGTACCTTGTAACTCTCGGGATCATTAAATGCAGTGTTCATGTTAGGTTTTAAATGAGGCAATCTCAAAGCAGTAAATCTGTGCTGTCCCATACCGGTCTCAGAACACACTGGGCAGCATTCTCCTGCAGGAATGATGGTCTGGGAACATTTCAGAGGGTGGCACATGGTTGTGTCACAGATCACCTCTCCCTTGGAGCACAGGCAGGTGATGCAGGGCTTGGGAGACCACACAGCCTTATCGAACATGACCATCCCGTTAGCTGTGCACTGCCCCTTCTTCCCTAGGAACAGAGAATGGGGAAATGGAGTTAAACAGCCCAAACTCAAAGAAAACCAACAGTGTTCATTTAAAACTTTGGAAAGAAGCACCACTATTTTGTTCTCATTTTAAATACACCCTATTCAAAGGATCCTTATTATTCCTTACTTTTCATAGCTGTATTTTCTTCAGTTGATCAGTAATCTCCACTCATGCAAAACTTGAATATTTTTTCCAGACCTCCTTCTATTCCTCTCTTGTGCACTAGAGATCTTTTCTAATGTCTTGCACATTAAATGAAGAAGTTTTATTAACACCCTGTGGAACTGAGAGGGTAACAATATTCAGTTTATAGTGACAGTTCCTAGCCTTGGTGAAAATAAAGTCCACTCTGGGATGTGACTGATGAGATGGCAAAAATCTTCACTTCCCTGGAACTTGCTTTATCAGAAAAAATTCCTAAAAACTCTTTGCTAGAAAAGCAGCAGTCTAGAACAACTTGTGCTGAGAAATGCTCTGTCTCTCATGTTTCTGCATATGTATCTACAAAAGACTGAGACCTCCCCAGGGTACCATGTAACCTTCTGAGCTCTTCTCAGTAGAGTATTCAGTAGGCAAGTGGAGAGCACAGAGACTTGGGAGGGAAAAGAATCCAAGTCTCCCTTTCCTTCCAGTGGTGGAGTTTACCTCAGCAGAATCTTCTGTGGGCAGATCCCACCCAGACTCCAGGATAAACATTGCACTTCAGCATGATGCTTTTTTATTTTCAGTCTTCTGAGAGAAGGAAAGCCAAGGCTGAGATTTTTCATCCCATGCAAGTATTCCTATTTTTGAGTGCACCTCTAAATCTTGTTGACAATCTGAACTACCTCCACACCTTCCTTTTCCTCTTTCTAAGAATGCACTGCTGAAGTGTTGTTTCAAGATGAAAACCCATTTCCAAGTTAACTTTGTATTTCCCTACATATAAAGAAATTTCCTCTTTTCCTATTCAGTTTGACTTCCTCCTTCAGATGAAAGTTAATACACCAGAAAAAATCTTACCTCACCTGAATCTGCATGCCAAGAGACTTTGATTCATGGTACACAGATTGTCTTTGGAGGGGTTGTTTGCAAGGTTTGCTTTCCCACACTCTGCCCTACTCCATGCCTGGGTGTTCAGTTTTAGTGAGAGTCTTCGATAGCCTCTAAATAACCTTGTAAGACTATTGTAAATATTGGGTTTGAAATGTCTCTGGAATTATTATTTGTCTCACAATGAGGCATTTTGTGAAGTCTTTCAAGGTAGTCCTACGGTCAGCTTCACAACAAAGGTTCTTCCTTTGTCCTTCTACTTAAAGACCACTGGGTATGAATCTGTTTTCTACAATAAAAATTAATTATCAGAGTTGTCCAATTTGGATGATCCTCTATATTCTGTATATTTTAAAAAATGCTTCGATTTAAATTGCTCTTAGGATGGAAAAGTCGAAAAATTAATGTTTTGAGTAGTTGCATCTTGTTTTTTCAAAGGTCTAAGGACATCTCTGCATCATTTCAGCTGCATAAAGTTGTGCTCTAAGCAACTACAACCAATGTAGTTGGGGAGGAGAGGAATTAGCCCAGGCCAAACGTTAGTTGGCTTTAAGTCCCTAATCATTCCACCCAGGTATCTGCAATCCAGCTGTTTGCTGGATCCTGACTTTGGGGTTTATGTGCTTGCCAGTATGCCACAGTATTTCTTTTAAATAATCTCCAAAAGAAACACAAAAAGAATCCTTGCACTTTCTCGTATTAAACAATAAAACATCAGCTGTTCCAGAGGAGCATAATCCGGCCTGAGAAGGAAATTCTACCGTGCTTCCTAAAATTCTTTCCTTTGTTTTAGCTACTAGACTGTATCAGAAGTTGGTGCAGATCTTGTCTGAATAAGCATAAAGATCTGAGTTATCAGCCTTGGCCTCTGCAGGCTTCTTTAACAAATGATCCTTTTTTCTGTGTACATGAGAGCTACATAAAAGGCAGGAGCAGTGTTAACCTTTTGGTGCATTACAGAACTGCTGGGATTCTCAAACCTCTGTGAGACACAATAAAAGCTGTGCTGAGATGCTCCTTAAATTTCCTGACCACTGAGTCCCTTCAGCTTGGTGGTGCAAGCAGGGAGAAGTGGGGGGCAAGAGAGATTAGAAATGGTGCAACAGTGAACATCCTACTCTGCTCTACTTAATGGACAGACAAATGCAAATTATCTTCTGTTGTGGCCAACTGTTTGATTTAATTTAAATATTCACATTATTCCAATCTGAAGGAAGGAGATGTGTCTGGTTACTGTTAAACCTCCATTTAACTGTTAATTTTCATCCTGCATATATCTGTAAATTGAGGAGGATTTTTTTTCTTTTTGTCTACTAACAGCAAAACAAGTAGCTAAGAGGATGGAAATTAATGTTTGGATTGCATTTTCTTCTATTCTGAAGCATGATTAATAATAGTGTTCTATTATTTAATAGGCTCTGTTTTTTCCAAATCTGACATTAACTTGAAAAAATTTTGAACTTTAAAAGCTAGACTAAAAAATACCTTGTGGTTCCAGTCATTGGCAGATGAGCATAGGACTTTTAACCTTTGGAAATATGGTGTAAATTCAGCGTGGAGTTCCAAATAAAATGAGTTCAGTGGTTTTAGCTCAGCTTTTGGATGCAAGTCCAGATAGAAAGAAACAAGTGGGGCGGGGAGGGGGAAGAGCTGTGCATTATTTCAGCATGACTGATGGTCCTGACAGAAACTCTGGAATATCTGACATGAAGTTTATGCTACTTACGTGGTATTTTCCTCTGTTTAATTTTAAAAATATTTTTAAATTAAAGGTTTGACATTAGTAATATGTATAATATTGTAATACACACTGCAAATGCCAAAGCCTAGAGTTTTGCTAGTTTTCCTATTCAAACCCTTTACTTTCAAATATTTGATTTGAAATGGTTCAGCCTTTCTGAAAATAAGGACTCACAACAAACACTAAATGTGGAGTATATGTGGCTAATTTATGTTTGGCCATTTGAGACCTCTTAACCCAGTGGTCATGTCTGTTGTGGGACACACTGAAAGGCTAAAATTCTTGCTTATAACAATAGATTATTATCATTTATATAGAATAGGGTAATCAGGGCATTCTTTTTTTTTCCCCATAAAATTCATTAAATTGCATATGAAGATTTTACTTAGTGTGTGATCTCTTGATGGAGGAATGGAAATATCTGTATATCTATTATATAGAGATATTATATCTATATTGTATAGAGTGGACACAGCCTTGTTTTGATCCCTCACAACATTCCACTGTCTTTTCTTTGACCTTCAAACCTCTTTCTATGAAAAAAAAATGAAACATTATGACATCTAATAATTTTCAATTGGTTAATGATTGGTTTCAAATAGAGAAGTACTGATAGTGGTATTCAGAAGTTATTAGTTTTTGAATGAATTGCTGATTTTTAGATTCTTGTGTTGAATGAGTAGGGGTTTTTCACTCTTAACTCAATTTTCCATCATAAGGGTCTTGTTTGTACTGTAACTTCCATATTCCAACTACTACCAAGTGTTATTATTTACAAAATCAATAATTATTCCTGAAAGTTTGCATGTAGGCATAGTTTGAGTACTGCTTTTCAAAAATGCAACCCATAAAGTAAAAAAAAAAAAGCAAACCTTGGATCCATTTTAATTAACACTGGTGTTGAGGCCTCAGTGAAATATTAATTGACTTAGGAGATATATTGAGTAATAAATTCTTCCAAATGGCCTTCAAACTTGCTACACATTTGAAGTTCTGAAAATTTCCCAACAGATTTTTTGTTTTTTAGTTTAGATCAAAAAATAAGGCAGAAAAATTGCAGGGAATATTCCTGTCCCCTGGTAAAGCAGGATTCAATTAAAAAGCCTCATGTGCCGAGCACAAAATGGAAGGCCTCAGATATGTGTGGCAAGCAGGAAAATACTAATACAAGCAGAAAATAAAATACAGCTTTAATGAGTTTTTATGTTTGAAATGAAAAGCCAGGCCCCACACCAAGGGGCAGAGGGGTTTGTCCTCACCTGGTAAGACACTGTAGGTGCTCTCGTGTTCCCCCAGCCCCACGAGGGAGTCAAACATCCCCATCACGCTGTCGTCGATGTTGATGAGGGGAATGCTGAGCCCCGGGGGCTCCATCCTGGGGGTCCTGTGCCCTGCCCAGGGGCTCCTTCCCAGCCCTGGCTGGTGCATCCTCTTCCTCCTCCTCTGCCTCCTGCCAGCACCACCTTCAGCTGTGCAAAAATCAGTGCACAGCGAGACAAGCAGGAAATAACAGACTAAGGATGCTGCCTGCATGGTCTTGTGTGTCCCACAGTGTCCTGGAATGGGAAAAGAGAGGGAAATTAGGTACCTGGAGAGCTTTTAGGACTGTGTCTGTCACACTTCTCGAGGCAGCTGAACCAATACATGGCAGGTGACTATAACTGAGCTTTCCCTTGGAAAGAAAGAAATTGTCCTCTGAGAGCTACAGTGACCAACTTGATTTTAGTGATTCTCAACAGTCCCAGTCAAACAGGTGCTGGTTTTTATTTGGGGTTGCATTCAGAGAGGTGCTTTAGGTTTGCAGTGCCAGCAGGCATTGGCAGTTCAGTAACTGTCGCTGCTTCCAGCAAGGGACTCCTCGAGAGTTCTGTAAAGTGTCTTCTTTCCAAACTAACAGAAAAGTACCCAATTCGTTTGTGATGAGCTGCCCAAATGCTTTTGGGTTGGCATTTCTGTGCAAGGCATTTTTTCACTGGAAATGAAAAGATGTTGTTTTTCCATCTATCTCTGGCCATCCTCTTCTCTAACAGGATCTGCTTTGGTGCTGCAGAGGAGACCTTTGGGAAGTTTGTGCTGCTTGTGACATCTCACAACTGCTTTTCCAGTGGAAATTTTTCTTAGATGCAGGGGGGTCTAATAATCTAATAATCTATAATAGGTTGTGTTCTGCATTGACTTATTAAGAAATTCAAAATAATTGAGCCTTCTTATGCTTGTGACAGAAAAATTGCATTTACTGTCACCAATAGGTGGCATTCCAAAACAGAGCAGACAGGATTCAGGAGTATGCACAGGAAGCACATCCAGCAGTGGATCTGCTGTACCAGTGTGGAAATAAGGCCCTGCATGTCCAGGGTTATTAATGATTCCTCAGAGCTCTGTTGCATAATTCTTTCAAAAAGGAAATGCTTCTGTCCCTGTTTTAACTGAGGCAGCAGAGACAGGAGACATTTGTGTTCCTGGGAGAGTGAGAATTGGTGAAGGACTTGGAGCTCTTGGGCTTTGTGGCCAAGACAAGGCTTAGAGCATGTCCGTGGTTCTTCTCTAAGGAAGTTCTGAGGGGATTAAAAAATGCTTTTTTCTTAATGTTCATCAGTCTGGCTTTATATGTCATCTTTCACTTTGGAGTTAATCTTATTATAATTGTGGTTTGTAAATATTGGACAGTATCATTTCAGGAACTTGAACTGGGTTTTTGCCCGAATTAGATTTCGTTAAAAAGCTTGTTCATCTTGGTATTTTCTGATTTATAGAACAGGTCAAGTTTTTGGTACAAGTTGCCTAACTGTTCTTTAACATAAGGCATGTGATTGATTGCATGTTTCTCATGCTTTTCACATCATAATTCTCATGGTTTTTTATCCTCATATTTTAAATTGGGACATTGGCAGTAAATAAGCTCGAGAGTATGCATTTTATTTCTTTTTAATATTGTAGCTTCTGTGTTCAACTACTTTAATTTTAAAATGTTATAGCAAATTTATATATTAATTTGAAATTAATATTTTTATTTTTATATAAAGGGAATTTGAGATGCAAGTGTCTCACACAAGTCCTCCTGGATGCATCTCCTGGAATGGCAATTTTGAAATGAATACAAACTTTAGTTTGTTGCTTTCTCAGAAGTCACTTATTCCAAAATGCTGTACAGACTCTATAGCCTTTTATTTACAGAAATTCCTGTTAGTTAACCTACCAGATAGATGCAGAAGCTTGCCCTCTGCATTGAAAATGCCTGTTCTTGTTAAGAAAGTGCTCATTTCTGAGTGCCTCAGGACAAATCACCCAATGCCTTTGGTTTCTGACTCACGTGGTAATGAGTGGCTATAAAATTACACAGGAAACTTCTGTTCCAGCAGCTGGACTGAAACACACTGAGCTCCCTCAGGGAAAACTGGAGGTACAAAGGAAAGACTCAGTCGTGTGTGTCCATTCTGTCAAGTTTCTGACATCTTAATTATGGTCCCATTTTTCTGGGCTACTCTATGATAACACCACAGCTGTGCAGCTACAAGGCTGCTGCATTACACTTGGGCTTTTTTAACATTTAACCATTCCTTCCTCTGACCAGAGGCACATCATGGCATGACTGAAATACTTTTCCATTCCCCATCTATTTTTAAAAGTCAGGAATAATACAGGGTGAATTATATTACATCAATACATAATGTGCATTTTGTACATCAACTGTGTAAAAGATGTGTTGCTAGGAACTTAAAGAGTAAAATTCTACAGTAAATCAAGTTATTTTAAAGTGAAACTTAGTTTCACAAAATACTTTATAAATAGAAATTTTTAAAAGTCAGAAACAAAGCAACAGAAACCACCACACCCCTCCAAAAGAAAGTCTTTATAAATGAATCCTGTTCATATATGTCAGTTTATATGCTTTTTTTTTACACCAGTTTAACTCTTCAGCACTGAAAGCTTAATATTGCTACTTTCAACCAAATGGTGTTCTGTGCATGCAGAACCCTGGGCTACTGAGTTCTTTTCCTTGGCTTATTTAACAAGTGCTGCCTCACATTTTAAGGCCCAGATTGAAAGGCCTTGGGTGCTTTGGGCCTTTCCTGCCCACGTCTGGGATCCTCAGATCATCTCTCAGGAGGTTGTATTTTGTTTAGGGCCAGCCAACTTTTAATGTGAGGAAAAATTCAGCCTGTCCAATTTATGAGTTTTATAATAAATCATTGCATAGTAAAATAAAATTATAGATAGTCATTGCAATGAAATTATTAACTGTTTGTGTTGCCAGATACTCTCAACATGGCTGCATTGCTGTACCTTTTTTCATTTTACCCATAAATATTTAGATCAGGCACAGTATGTGAATTCATCTTTATTACCTTTGCTTTCACTATGTAATGTCTTCAGTAACTTGTATCTTTATCTTCAGCATCTGTCAGTTAGCTGTTACATTGATGGAAATAGTTAATTTTTAAAGGAGAGACCCTTTAGAAATACCAGAGTATCAAAATTTATTAAATAATCCCCCTTTATCCATCCTGTCTAAATTCAAACACATTTCTAAGATGTCAGCATTACTTCTCATGACACACAGGGGTTAAAGTGCTTTACCAAGATTTTTCACTTACTCTTTTTTAAATGCATTGCATAGAAAGGAGTTACATTTATCCATAGCAGCCAGACCAGTTGCACTTTCCATTAGTTTAAGTCAGATGAACGTGGCAAACATTCAGACAGAACAAAAAGCAGCTCAATGGGTATTGCACACTTTATCTAGAAAAGCATTTCTGTTCAGTATTGCTAAATACAGCCCACATCATTTCATTTCAAATATTACATATTTGCAAAGTTAACATGAAGTTTAAGCCATTCAACACCATGCTTTAAGCAGTAATTTAAAATGTAAAACATTTTACCTTGTAATCTAACCTAACAGCAGATTCTGCTTGCTCTCATTTAGTCTCCCGTTGCAAATGAAACAAAAATCTCAGTGATATCTTTAAAACAAACAGAGAAACTGTAGGGATTGTTGAAACATGTGAGATGATTCCTTAGTTAAGTCTGAAATAGCTTCTTCCCCTGGGGACCCAGGGCTGAGTTCTGTGTGCAGACTCAGCTCGTGCTGGTGCTCGGAGCGCTGGAACCTCGCTCGGGCAAATGAGGAGCAGCACAATGCCTTCGGTCCCGAGGCTGACAAGGCACAGCTGGAAAATCCTTTTCCACTACTTACAGTCACATAAGGAACAGGGAAATGGAGCGTTTCCAAAAGAAACAAAAATAAAATGTGTGTTTTATTCGGTGCTGGTTTATGTATTTAGAAGTTTAGTGTCCAGGCGGCATGACTTTAATGTAGATTTATTTAAAATAATAAGATCTAATACACTTTGGCAGATGCAGCCTCAACATGAAAATATTTATTAAAATTAGCACCTTTTTTTTCAATTCATGTTTTCTTAATCCCCTCCTGCTCTTAAAGCCTGTCATCTATAAGCAGCAAACCTTTTTGCTGAAGTTTTAGCATGGAAAGTTTTCCTTTTGTCTATTTACAGCGATGATTTCACTGCAAGTTGTAGCTTATGCTTGGAAAATAAAACGAGCTAAGCACTTTCCCTTCATTTTTTCTCTTTGTAAGGCTAATTACATCCTGAAACATGATCCTGCAGCTCAGCTCTGCAGAAGCTGCAGGGGAGTTAGTGATGCAGAGAGGAGAAGGGAGGGAGTAAGGGTACATTACCACAGGTCCTGTGTGTGCCAGCAGAGCCTTTTCCTGCATCCCCAGATTGCACAGAGTGTCCGGGTGGATGATGGGATGGAGGTGTCTGCTGAGCTTCAAAATGATAAATCCACCTGGGAGACTGAGATGTCTGAGTTCTGCTGACATTAAAAATTCGTCGTTTGCTCGAACTCACACTCTGAGGAATATTTAGACAGATAGTCATGGAATGGTGTAACCATTGAGTTGACCATAATTGTTAACTGGTGTGTGGTGGAAAGATACTAGGAGGACACATTGTCTCTTAAAATAGGCATTCAGATCCTACTGTGCTCTGCTTTGCAAAGGCAAAAGAAGAGATATTAAACTTTGGGAACTTATCTGGAGCTGTTTGAAAGGAATGGAGACAGTCACTTAATAAATGGGGTGAAAATCTGGATGGAAGGAACCTTCAAGTTTTATCTCATTCCACCCCTCTGCCCTGGGCAGGGACACCTTCCATTATCCCAGGCTGTTCTAAGCCGAGTTCAATCTGGCCTTGGACACTTCCAGGGATCCAGGGGCAGCCACAGCTTCTCTGGGCACCCTGTGCCAGGGCCTCAACACCCTCACAGGGAGGAATTCCTTCCTAATACCCAATCTAACTCTGCCCTCCTTCAGCTTAAGACTTTCCCTCCTATCCTGTCACTCCATGCCTTTGGCCAAAGTCTCTCTCCAGCTCTTCAGGAGCACTGGAAAGGGCTCTGAGGTCCCAAAGCCACTTCTTCTCCAGGCTGAACAGCCCCAAGGTTCTCAAGCTGTCTTCATTAGTGAGGTGTAGATTCATACATGCCTTAAGAGATCCTTCAGTCAGTCTAGAGGATTTAGGATTTTCAGTGTATGTCTGTTGTGAAGAACAATGCTCCACGGTGGAGAAATTTTGAAGATTTATTAACAGTAGGTAACACTTGGGGTTGCCCACAGTACAAAGACACAGCTCTGAGTGCATGGCTGCTCTGGCCAGCAGCACAGCCCTCGGGCCCAGGCAGGTACTTTTATACCCTCTGAGTGTCAGTCAGGGGCTCAGATACATTTATCAGTGTATCAACCTGAGGATATCAATATCAACCTGAGGGTCCCAGCTCTATCTCTGCCCATTTGGTGCCAGCCTGACCTGGTTCCACCCCCTTGGAGAATGCTCAGTTGCAAGGTTGGGAGGGATCTCATCTCCACTGGCATCCTGATTGATGCTCTACAGGGAACTTTCTGGAAAGCCCCAGTTGGCCTTTGTTGGCCATTTTGTCCATAGTCCCCAATACTGGAAATGATAATAATTGAACATTATTAGATAATTATAATAACAAGAACATTGTTAACTATAACAAGGACATTATAACAATAACAGGGAGGTTACAAAGAAAGGGAACATTACAACAACAACCAGAACATTTGTAACATACAACTTGATCTAACTATAAACCCATTAAATATAGCATGAACAATTAACCACAGCTCATGAACACATAACAATTAATTTCTTAACCTCATTAACCATTTCAACTATAAATTATACAAAAGCCAACTCCACCTTTTGCCATTTATAACCTTGCTTATCTTCTTCTCAACTTCTATTAAGGAAGAAGTAAAGACAACTTGAGGGATCTGCAATGACACAGGTCCCTCTTCATAAAAATGGCATTGCACCTTCCTGCAACGAGAAGTGGCACTCAAAAATTGTAAGAGCTGTTAAAGAGTGACCTGTGGCTGCCTGGTATCGAGAGAGTTTAGGGGGTTTAACTGGAAAAAAAAGTGTCTGAGAATGGACATGATCTGCTGCCTTTCAATAAGATTTAAATCTCTGTAAGATTAATAATTAGATATTGCCTTTAATATTGTTATTCACAATATTGTTAATATTGTTAAAATCTTCCACTTAAACTTGCTGTCATTATAACTAAAGAAAAATGCTGTATATTCTAAAAGTTCAGACTAGGATGGCAAATGATTTCAGACATACCCAGTTCAGGTAGTTTCTGTGTGAGTGCAAACACTGCTGTGTCCTCAGGGATCTAATATTTACTGTGTTTATGGGAATAGTTCATCCAAGAGCAGAGCAAGTTGCCAATCTCTGCTTCATCTGCAGCTCCTCTTATGTGTGTCCATCATCCCATGGCCAGCGGTTGGAATGAGCTGAGCAAGGGGAATGTTTTGGTCTGCTAAGATGCCTTCATGTGCAATTGTCTCCTTTGAGGAGAGAAGAGAAAGAGTAAACAGCAGTGACTAATAATTAGAATAACTTTTTATTATTTTCTATCTTAGGGCAAACTGCCACTGTTGGTTTGTGTCTTGAGCAAGAGCCATAGAATGTGAGAAATGGCTGTGGAAGCCTGGAGCCTCTGGCATGGATTCTTCTCTTTTCCTTCCACAACCAAAACTATTAGTCAGTGTACAATAATAGTGTCATTGTTTTCTTTCTGAAGGAGTTAATGCAGGGAGGAAAGACATTCACTACTCTGTCCCCCTGTTCTAAACCTCAGAGGACGTAAAATTAATGTGTAAGTTAACATAAGAGAATCTGTGATGCTGAAAAGAGCTTATAGATTTTCAAATTCTGTCTGAAAGGCCACTTAAATACATGGAGAATGCTGAAACAGGAGAAATAATTTCTGTTTCTCAAAGGTCTTCAAGGTGCCTGCAGTGTAATATCTTTGTCATCAAAGAATGCCAGGCTAAAGGAATATAAGGAGGATATCTTGCAAATAAAAATTATTAAGCTAACTGAAGAAGTATAGAAAGTATAAAGAGCACAGAATGTAGAAAGAAGAGTTGAAATAACTGTTTATGGTCACAGCATAGAGAGACCATGGAACTCAGTTCTGTATCTTACCTTTCAGAAATGGAATCTTTTATCTGCATAATGGCCAGAGCAAGCAGGGTGAGCAGGACCAGCCCTCCCTGAGCCAGAGCAAGGGCAGGGGCAGCCTGGCTCAGCAGAGGAGAGGAAATTGTGTTTGCTTCAGTCAGGCCCCAGTAACTCCCAGCACTGTGGAATTACCTCCCGAGCTCCTGCTGGGAGTGTACTCAGCGAGTCTGAGCTGCTGCTGGGAGCAGGGCAGGGCTGACCCCCGAACACGGGGCTGCTCCTGTTGCCTTTGAAAGGCAGCAAGGACAGAGCAACTTCTCTTGGCTGCAAACATGGTTTGCTTTACCTTCTATTCCTTTATTTACTTCCCTCCCCTTTCACCTTCACAAGTTCTTTTCTCAGCCATTTCAAAACAGGCAGCCTGCCAAGGCTTACAGCTTCCCTACTCACTCAATTTTGCAGACTTTATACCTTTATTTCATAATTACAATCTGGTTGTCCTATCCTTTTTTCCTTGAGCATGAAAGGAAAACTCATACTACCCATCCTCCCTTTTTAATTCTGCAATATTCTGCCTTTGCAAGTTACAGCCTGGCTAGGGGCACGACAGGGCAGTGCCCACCTGCTGCAGATACAAGATTTTCCTTTTCTTATCTCTGTCCTGAAACCCTTTGTGGTATCTCCCTCGTGGTGCCATGAGTGAGCAGAAGCCACATGCAGACCTCTGATAATTTTATATACTTGTAAAATAGCAATTTCCTTGAGGGGAATGGGGGGAACCCCAAACCTCTGTACCTGTTACCATGTCTCACCTGGCACCACGAGTACATTCTGTAGCTTTAAATGTTCCACAGTCATCCTTATTTTTAATAGCTTTCTCTCCCATTATATCATTAATGGATATTTTATTTATGTCTCCTGGCTTGCTGTGTTGTTTACAGAAGGGCCCTGTTGAAGTTGGAGCTGTTACTTAATCAAAACACTGATCAAAATATTATTTCCGTGAGTCAAAAAAACACATCCACATTCAGGAATGTGAGGTTATTTCTGCTTTGTTCAGGAATTGGAAGGAAAAGAGACAATACTGAAAATTACAGCAGTTTTTTAACCTTCCAGTGAAATATAAGAACAGAATGACTTTTTAAAATGGCTTTGCTCTCAGTTGTCATGATGAATCCATGCAGTTGCTGGCTGGTTCTGATGAGAGACAAAGATGGAATCCTAAACTTTGCAGTTATTTGTGTGGTTTATTTTTTTTTAAATCAAACACACAATTTTATAGATGGAAAAAAGTAGCAATGGGGAAAAAAAATTCAGAACTGTTAAAGTCAGCACAAAACATGAGATGGGGAATTTGGGATTGGCAGTACACTGAATGTCTGAAACCTGTAGCAGTTACTGCATTCCTTCTGTAATCAGTGGTCACAGATATCCTTACAGGAAAAAATCTAGGAAAAGACAAAATACTGCTGGTAAACCTTGAGATATTAAACACAGATTTTCCTCGTGTATTTAAAAATATTGACAATACATTGCAGAAAGTGTGGGGTACGTTGTTAGGTGGGAATAAACCTAAAATTGCAATATGAGCTGTGTGTGGCTGGAATCTGTTTACATTTTTAAAAAAAGCTTCATTTTCAACTCTAATTGCATCCCAATTCCAATTCTTTACTGCAGTGAACAGAATATAATATTAACATTCATTAGTATTAACTTTCTGAGGACACTAATTACTGCTACGACTCGCTGCCTCTTGCTTAGGTTTCTGTTCAGTCCCACAGCATCAGTTTTGGTTTGTGGTGTGTTCCCTTCACATTATATCCAAAATGCCAGTGACCAGACAAGTGGAAGGAATATCTAAAGCCTTTCTTCAGAGCTACCTGAAATTTAAGCTTTCCCATATTGCCTCTGTGAGCATCAGTGAAGAAATTTAGTGGAATTTTTATTATATTATATTTATATATTTATTTTTATTA